>JAQFYZ010001801.1:0-20655 GCA_034695085.1 Cylindroiulus punctatus
GAATGATTATGCCTACTTCTTAAATGATTGTTAGGCAAAAAGATATTTGAAACAAGATGAGAATTATCAGAAAGATTTAAGCGTTTAAACAACCCCATAGATAAGATTTCGCGTCTGGACCTCAGCGATATTGCTTCCTCCATGCTTAGTGCATGTCGTATCAAATAAACGTCACTATAAGCTGGCCCGGTGACCTTTGTTGGTTACCTCACAAACATACAGTATGTGCATTAGATCCTGTTGAAATCCAAGTCTTTAGTTGCAGTCTGGTGTTGCATTTCGTTGGGTCTTTTCCTAATGGTTCGTAGGCTGGCAGTGATTGCCTGCGATCAGGGTGAGATTAAATAAATCAATTTCATTTTTAGCAGACATTAGGTTGTGATTGGCTAAGATAAAGAAATAGACATTGTTAAACATAAAGACATAAGAAGGATTAGATGCGACAGCTAAGATAAGTGGCATTCTTCTCTACTAGACAAGTACATGTAGGGTTGACATACGAAGTAGACTGTATACCGTAGATATTTTGCGCACATTTCAAGAAGGATATGTTCCGTAGTATTATTCTTATATTCTGCCGTCACGGGATGTTTTGTCTGTTGTCTTGATCTGTTGTCTGGCATGTTGCGATAGGAATGTCTTCACTTGGATACCGATCTATTTTGAGTAGTGTCTGGGATGTTTTCCAAAGCGCGCTGTAGTTGAGTTCGATTCAAGCGAACATATTTGGTTAATAACTGGCTAACGATATCAGGAAGTATGTTGGTAAATGTTACGATTGATTTTCCTGTTATGCGTTGCGACAACCGACTTTCTGGGGGACTAGTAGAAACGTTGAATATCATTTACCACGTTGGCAGGATCAAATGTTATAATTATCATCATTGACCAAAATATTTTTCAATTGAACGTACTTGAATCAAGAACTGTTGAATGTATGCTCATAGAAGCAATAATGAAGCGATTGATATGATGTTTCATTAGGCTTCCGTCATAATTCGTCTGCTTCGATCACCCCTTTGGTGATGATATACTATTTGAATGTGACTTTAATATCTAGAATTCTATCAAGAAAAATTCCAAAAATTGTTTCATAGGGCTTATACTGTCTTCCAATCGTGCTTTTGATTTTGGCCTTCAAACTAGGCCTCTGTGGATCCTATAACGCCATTCAATCTCATGCAGTCATCCTAATTATTCCATATGAAGCAATCATCCCATGATTCAAACCTGGTCCAAGTTTGCTCTTCTCTTCTTCTTGATCATTGCGACAGCTGTAGCGTTTGGCTCTCCACTTCTATGTTGATCACCGTCATTATGGTGCAGGTTTTTTGGCGTTTTCTTACATTATTTCGCTCCAGTTTTAATCAAGACAGCGATACGCACATTCCCATGATAATATCCGTTGGCATGCTGCTAAGATTCTTGCCAGAAATGAAACCACTGGTCGATGCTTCATGGTCCCATTTTTCTTGCTGCGCCAAGATGGATCCCTTGTCATGTTGATGGCCGTCCAGAAAAATGAATTTCCATCCCATAATGACCCTTTTCGGTGAAAAAGCCAAAGGAAATTCTTCTCTAGTATTTATGAATTCCTTCACGGTAATCGCCCATCGTGATCTATTAAGCTACATGCGATGCCATTTGGACGGAAAGCAGGCCATATTCCGGGTATTAAAAAAGATAAAAGTCCCTTCGAGAAATTGATATCTAGTTCTGGGTTGAGTTGGGTAGCGAGGATTAACAAGAAATGGTGGAAAATTGACCGAATTTAGCCATTTTGTGTCCATGAGAAATGCGTGATCAGTGCCGGATTTGTAATCCATACCTCATCTTGACTCGCATGGTTCACTCTGGATCATCTTAAACGTTGACGATCCCATTTTGACAAGATCACGCCTTTGGCTAATGCGTGAATGAAAAAGAAAATGTCCGTTTTTATCAAAATGATTCCTGGACATGCATGTACAGTATATTGGTTGCATCTGTTCGTTTTTGCATTTAAAAATTGTATATGCAAACAAAAAAATAACTTGTTGGGGCTATGAATTACTTTGTTTGACTTGTAATCGATTTGATTCATTTTTTGTCTTGCATTCTAAGCAATTGAAACACTTTGAATAAGACTTAATTTAAAATGGTAGAACTTGTCATTGCAATCCACTAATGGAGATTCGTTGGTATTCGGATCCATACCATATAGGCCTCATTTTTTGTATGGACCTAGACGTGTGAATCTTCTTGGTAGGATTAGCTTAACCTACAATAAATTCCATTTGACAATGGTGATCATGATGGTACATGTTCACCCTAACAAGGTGGTATCTGTCGAATAAATAGAGTTGATGATTTCACCCCCTTTTTCTTACCACTTATGATATTAGGATACTTAGCTGAATTGCATTGAAATACCAGTAAAGTGAATTATCCGATGTGAATAGTCCTAAGTGTGACTATGTGTACTGTACATGCGAAGTTTAACATAATCGTTAGCGACCTTTGCCCTCTGTGACGTGAGAACCTCCGGAGCGGGTTTCATGCATTCAACAGTCTGGCATCACAGAAGCCGACAGACCTTACGTATGTTAATCTCCTATGTAAACCTAGTCAATCTAATACGAGATGTAACGTGTTTCGGACATACGTGACTGTACAGTTGTTTGAATGTCGATGTCTTTTAGTCCATGCAACTCTTTTAGGGTCTTGAATGTCCAAAGGCACGTAGGTGCCGCCCTTTCACTGTGCCATTTTCAATGCAATTAACTGAGCCACTCTGTGCCATTGTTGAATAATTAACTAGCAAATGCCGCTGATTGGCTAGTTTGCATAAGGGACGCTCAGTGCGAGCGTATGGGTTTTGAATTAATCATACTTAGCCCTGACACGTCCTACGCCTTGTTGAAAGGGGTAATGCGAGGCAAATAGGCACCCATGCATGGGTAATGAGATCAGCAACGCGCCATGACCACCAACCACCCCTTCTTATCCTCCCACTAAGCGAGAAATCTTCTCGCGCTTAAAAGCATTCTGCGAACGAGTTTTGTTTCGCAAACACGATTCACTAGCTTAACCTTTGAAAAATAAATAACCGAGTAAAACGGAGGTCATCTTAATCCTCACCACGGTCGATGCAAAATGCTCGTTATGGCAAGTGGAGGCTTAGCAGGATACATGTACTCGACAAACTTTCGCCAGTTTAAAGGACTTTTTAATTTTTTTTTTGTAGACAAGTGATGCTGATATCTATTTGTTTTATGGCCTAACCGTGGTTCGGCAATCACTGATGACACTCGTGCTATGCAGGAAAACGAGGCGCGATTTCATCACCAAATAATGATACACTTTTGGGCTTTGCACAAAGCTTTTCACTTCCGCCCCCCTTACCATATCTATTTTCGTCTGATTTGAACCACCTCCCCCACCATCTTGAAAAAATACCATTTGAATGTTCATATTACACACGCCTAAAGATTTGTAAGCATTTTAAATCGAAACTACATTTATATTTTTTAGAAACTTAAATCTGTGGTTTTGAATGTACTTATTTTGTTTGTTTTGAATATGCTTATATGTATTAATATTGTCAATTATGACGTTCTTGAATAAATAATAATAATATATATAAGTCTTTCACAAACATAATTGAAAGTCTGTTACGGATGATATATCCGTAATTACTTCCTCATTAAAATGGTGATATTTTACCTTCAATTTAACCTCAATATTTCCTCAAATTGATTTGTTCGTACAAGTTTTAAATTCTCTCGAAATTTGGGGAAACATCTTCGATTTTCTTTACATATTGTGGAGTGATAACTGCAAATCCGATAGCTTTTATTAGTCCTTAAAACTGTTCAGATGTGGTGTTTTTGCTGGCCAGGATAAATATTGAAGTTCAACTTCTGATTCTTCAACTAGTATAGCCAATACCAAAACAATCTGTTTCCCAGCCCACGTACACGTTTATGATTTTCTAGACGTATCTATTTTCACGCAAACATGCGTATATGTAAATGCGTACATTTAAGTCAGAGTTGTGCGAAATTGGACTGGGCCTGCTCTGTGAAACACACTCGTGAGTGGTCGTTATGTGAAGGTTTAAAAGTGCTAGGAAACTGTTAAACCTTGGAAATATAATTTGGTCGTCGTTTGTGCACAATCCCTGAAACACCAACTAAAGCATCCCTACTTAATATGCTTTTCATGGAATGGCAAGCGAAAAGGCTTTCCTAAAGTTTCAAACCCTAATGACACGTTCTCTGAAGAGGTCATTTTCATCCGCATAACTGTAATCACGCGTAATTCTCTCGGGTTCCATGTACACGTCATCGTTGTAAGGAACAGGACTTTTATCACGGTGAAGAAATGTCCGAGCTAATCGCTTTTTAATAGCACGTTTGTCTCCTGAAGCTCCACCGAGGGGAAAATATGCCACTCATCGCTTTCACGTCATCGTTCCCCATCTTCCATCCTGCGATTAAAAATAATCTTCAATTTATGTGGCGGTTCTGTGAGCTCCCACCTTAACTCCGCTTCCTTCATGGGCATGGATCTGTGATAACATTTTGCAAACGTCAGGTAATAAACAGTGAAAAACTTCATTTATTAGACTGCCCTTTCGTAAAATTTGTGCGAATGATGTCACTTCATTACCCAGAAACTGTTTATTAGAAAGTCCTTTATAAATCTTCGATTACACATCCCTTTTTAACCAAAGCTCTTTACCAAACATCCTTTTTCTCCCAAATACAGGTTAATATCCATGCATTGTGAGCAAAAATGATTGAATCTGTGGTGACCTCCCCCAAAAATCTAATAAACATGGGTATGGATTATTGATCAAATAGCAAATGAAGGTTGAACTTTTATACAATGCATGTGCTAGCAGGGACATGCATAATATCCTAACGGCTGTGATTGCCTGGTGTTTAGGGCCAGTGAAATTAGAAATGACATAATTTGGATTGTTATTATGCTATAGCGTAGATATTCATTGCATAGGTATACTGCTGTAATCATGCAAATAATAATTCCTTGTTAAATCGTCTTAAAATATCAGTGCACTGTCTGATCGCTTTCTTCAGAGAACCCCTTATTCTCCACTTCATGGTGAATTTGAAGGTGCTTTCCGAAGTACGTTTACCCAATTTTAGGTAATTTACTCAGACTTGGGTAGAACGGATATTATAAAGACCATTCTACATGTATGAAGAAAGATATTCGTAGAACGAAAGCAGACCAGAAGTAATAGCGATCTGATCATCATTTACTTGCGTGTAATCGGTGGCAGGAAATAAAGAATTCTGCGAGATGGCAAACTGAGTCACATCGTCGAATTAAAGCTTTTTTTTAATTAAGTAGCAAATCCCGCTGAAGAGCACGTAAATTTTTACTTCCTCATGCATGTACTTTAATCAGGACGCGAATCGCGGTGGCGTCCTAAGTTAATTAACATTCTATGCAAATGACTATTATTGCTCTGTCATGGAAAGAATTAAGTTTTCGTTCATTTTCTAATTTCTATGCCGATTAACTTGAATTGTGTGTTTGCACGCCGCGCAGTGGGTTTGGCAGCAGCGCCGACGAATTAAGTAAATGAATAACAATTGTGTTTACTTTGCAGGCAACGCCATTATGAAATCTTGAAAAAAACCAGAGGTTGGAATAGCGGCGAGTGTCGGGTGAGTTCAAAACCCTTACATTTTTAAAATTTTTAATTCGTATTTTTACGTATTTTTACGAGATCATTCCAATTAATTTAAAACACTGCAAACACCAAGGTGTACATAGCCATAGATGGAACGTATGTTACTACAGGTTTATACTATGCATTGAAATCAGAGAAATGTCAGGAAATGAAGGTGAAAATCATGTAATTATTTAAAATAAAAAGGCGGTTTCATGGCAATTGAAAATAAAAAGGTAGTTTTCAGGGAAAGTCATGGAATTGTAATGGTGGAATGGGCTGGAATGGATTTTTCTTTCTAAGAAGCAGAACAAAATTGTCAAAAGAGAGAAGAAACAACGAATACAATATCACTAGTGTAACAAAGCAAGTCTCTTAACAGCATGAACTGGAGCAGGATGAAATAACAAAAAAACTTTTTGGAATGGAAAAATCTCTGAATTGATTTAATGATAATGACTAAGCTTACATGCCGATTTAGTTAACATGGAAATCTGTTTAAATACATGTATCTTGACTTGAGTATTCACTGTAACTTCCTAATAATGAAAATTCTCTAGCATTTGTGTTCCCAAATATAAGGGGATCAGGAAAATACATGTTGACATAGCCTCGAAATCTGTGAAATTTTTTAAGTGCGATCACCCCCTTATGGGTATGCAATTGTATGCAATAGTACAGATAATTTCACTGGTGGTGACACCGCATTGCTTATCCACTGTTCCTATTCACCACTAGCTGACCACTAGGTTTGAATGGGAAAAAATGTAATGGTGATGGAATTAAGCTTCGTATAACATGTAAGCAATCTGCTGCCATTGTCGATATGGCTCGCTTTTCAATCGCTGAACTCCTGGATAATTTCCACCCCCTTTCAAATTGCAAGTGTGTAAATATCAGTTTAACATTAACCCTTCTAATCTCTATTCGCATCAGTCCAAAATTTCATTACGTGGCCTTTGAAAGGCGCGAAATTAATTATGTATTCGAAATTTTCAATATCCCTAATGAATTATATCTGCAACCCCAAATCCTCACAAAGCCGAACACGGAGTCGGAAGATCAAAGGGAATGTCCCTTATTAGATCCCCTCGGGATTGCTATGCAATTGATAGGAATTCCCTTGTTCGAGTTATCGCCAAAAAGAGATGCATCGATTCTATCGGATTGGAAATGATTGGCAAGCACTGATGGAACAAAATGGAGTTTGACAGCCATTGTTCGATTTGATGCTTTTCAAAGGAATTCAGAAGAAATGTGACGTATAGGGGATGGATTTAAAAAAAAGGAAGAAAGGGCCGGGGTAGGAAAAGAGGAATTGTTTGGGAGATTATTTACAGTGTACATGGCCCGCTAATGAGGTCATTGCGAGAAGATAATGGCTTCAACAAGCTTTGTTTAATAACTCAATAATAACAAAATTGCATTTTGAAGCTATGGCGGCGTGTATTCGCGGCAAAAGGAATTGTTTCTAAAATACTAGAATCCACATGATGTTCATGAAAAGCACCTTAACCGTGATGCCCTATCAGTTATATGCTAGGTGTGCTTAGAACACCTTATTTGTACTGTATCTTAAAGCATTAAGGCCCATTGAAAGTGATTTTTGCAATTGAATTTTGATAATTTTGGACAGATATGATAATTTCAAATGAAACTAAATGTTTTAATTCATAGTTTATATTGATAGTAAGTTGCTGTGCTATATAAACTTAAAAGACATTTCGTTTTTAGAATTTTTCTAAATTCTAGATATCTTATTTTCCCATTCAGACGGCAGGTGCTGCCTGATCATAAAGCAAAATTAAAAGTCGAACATAGAATTATCGCTTTTATTAATATCATATGCATTTCCACAAGTTGTCAAGAGCACATCCAATAAAACGCAAGTCTCTCTTAATGTTTACAAAAAAAATATTTTAATTTGTTGATCAGGAAAAGAGAAATTGTGGCTCGCAATTTTGTGCAGGGTGTCCCCAAAGTCACAACGCACTTTCGATGGGCCTTAAGTGTACAGTATCTTGAAGCATTGAGGGTGTCTTTCAATTTGAAGTTGTACATAGGGTGTTCTTTCTGACTTTTCCAAACTTTAGTCAAGTCGGTCAACTTTCGTCAAATTAAGGTTCAGTGTTGGCTTCTCTTTTCGATCGTTTTTCTTCTTTTCCCCTTTTCAAGCGCGCTTTTGTATGCGCGCGATGAGTATGCGTTTGACTGTTTCAGCTCGAGTGCGCATTTTTGCATCCAAGCATTGAGCCTGTGGCTGCTTCATTCAATTAAAACCCACTGTCTTATCTCTGCTTAATGACCTATGAGATGATGGTTAGAGAAAAGCCCCGACCAACCCCTTTTCAGCGTTTTGTTTGTTTGAGCAGCCATTTTTATTCGCGTGTTGGTGCGTCGGCGGCCTAATGTGCGAGGAGCAACTTTTATCAGCCTTTGGCATCCAATCTAACTAAGTGATACATTTTTAAGTTAATCCTTTATGATCAGTCGTTGATCAGAAATGGAATCCGTGCAAAAAGACCCGACGCCCACCGGGACCTTGCGGGTTTCCATCAGAAAGATTCATCTTGCATAGCTTATCGATGCATGCTCAAACTATGGTATATGCATGTATACAGCATGTATACAGTATGAACATTTTTGCTTTAATGTAAATGAGCACCCCATGACGACACCCTGCGTTTTAAAATAATGATTAATTATACATGATTATTTTCTTTTCATTATCATCTATATATCTATATATCTATATACTGTATATAAAAAGACAAACCTGACTGACTTACAGACAATCCACGCACAGCCCAAACCGTAACGGCTAGAACCTTGAAATTTTGCATGTACTTTCCTTGGATGCCGAAACCACCAAAACCAGGAATTTTTCGTAGTCCCCTTTTAAGGTTTTTTTTGATAGATGGGTAATTAAGCTTATATCTCATAAACCGTTAGGTCTACAGACTTCATATTTTCCATGCGTGTACCTTAGGTTACAAGAACCTTGATAACAGAGTGTTTTTTTCGTATTACCCACGCTAAGGGGTTAAACAGAGGGGTGGGTAAATACATCTCGCAAACCATTAGGGCTACACCCTTGAAATTTTACTTACATGTACATACCTTGATAACAAAGTGTTTTTTTTCGTATTACCCACGCTAAGGGGTTAAACAGAAGGGTGGGTAAATACGTCTCCCAAACCGCATGCAAACGAAGTTGCACGGGTGTCTCAATAGTAAATTATATAATTAATGTTATTTCCAATGATGATACTTCCAGTACTGTTCGTAATGTTCAGAAACACTTATTTTTGTCATGAAACATAACACAAATTCCTATACGTGACCGTTTGTATTGCTGGTTTCGTTGCATTTGTCGCGCCCTGAATGCCATCTTTCTTTGGCAGCACCGAAAACGCGTATAAACTATCTGCAAATTTTTTATCGCGAAATCTTGCAGCATATAATTTTGAAAATCCGTCGTGACTATCGGATTTTTGGATGCAGCGTGCACCCTATAATAGCGCGCATAATAGCGATAGCCTATTGAGATAATCGGTATAGTTCTCTGGTGCAGTGTGCATCCATTATATGACTCTACATAAAATGGGTCTTTTTCTGAATGTACATCTGGTGGCAAAGTGATTGATTTCCTCTTTGGCAAACGGGGTAACCTCAGTTCGGGCGTTGTTTCCGAATGGCGAAATACGTTTCCCTCACTAGACAGGAGAGATAAACATGTTTCTGCTTGTTTGAGTCCATATTCTGCTTCTGTATACTTCTGTATACCGATATTTTTTTGCCATGTCATTTTGCATCGTTCAATGGACGTTTCTGTTTCGTTATCTTTCACTCTCTATTATTATTGACAGATTTTTCCGAAAGCTAGAATTACATTCTTGCGGGGGGCTGTGGGTGAGGCCGGGGGGGGGGGGGGGGGGGGGGTTGGGATCCATGCGGAGCTCCACCAGTGCCGCCTGGTGGCGAACCCCGAGGCATGGATAGAGGAACGACAATAACGGAGATGCTCTCTGAATAATATTTTCATTCCTGACGTCGATCACAAGCTTTCCAAAAATATCAATTTCAAGATTGCAGGATGAAATGTGAATTGTTTTTCAGTATTCCGAAACGTGCAGCGAATGCTGTAGTCTGTTGAAGGCATATCTCTAATGGGTCCTTGCAGGAATGGATGGTCCAACTGTGTATGACGATGTTTGATGTATGACTAATCTAATTTAGGGAATTTCCCCTATTAGAGATTCCTTCTACATAAACAATCACATAGGTTTATTTCATGTATTACTGTATCTATACAGGTATTCGCATTATACATGTAGCATATTGGTGTACACAGCATCTCCCTGCTCTTTTTGTCAAAGTCCAAAAGCATGCACCAGAGGGCAGTTATGTCAGCCAGACATTGTCAATAACTAGAAATGCCTATGCAATGCAGACGCAATTTATGCATGACACCTAATTATAGCAGTGCTGGATGTTTGCAATGATTTGAATAGGATTTACAATGTATATTCAACTGCTAACAACATGTTGGTCAAAAGTGGATCTGAAAAAGTCTTAGATGATGCTTTCGTCCTTAACGTCATGAGAAAGTTTTCGCCTTCCATGACCTTTAACCCTCCCAGCAGCTCGTTTGTTCGGCCATCAATTGAGACCCCCCTCCCAATGCATGTTGTCTCCGTTTTCAAAAGGGACGTGTTCCCTATCCCGGTATGGATTTCACATTATGTCAGGACTTGTCACACTGCTATTAGCGCCCATAATTAATTACATGTAAATGAGGCGTGAGCGCAGCCATCGTCATTCAACTCTTCTATGAATCAACTTGAAGTCAACTGTGAGAAGTCATTTTGGGAAACTCGATAAAACGCGCCACTACGTGCCCAAACCTCTTATTATGCACTGGGGGTGGGCGCTTGAAAAAACCTTTTTAAAGTTTTTTTAAGCTTCGCTTTTCTTCTGCAATCCGTGCTTCATGGAGTTTTTCCTTCCTTTGATATAAAGAAGTTGGCAATATAGTTTGTAATACGAGCTTAATGACGGGGTACGGTAGAGGGATGATGGATTTGCAATAGGACAGTAACCACATTCAGTGCGTTGATTACGATATAAAGTGTGTGGTAGTGGTAACTATCCTGGCTTTGTGCGTTCGTTTGAAAATTTGGGAAGTTTTGATGCAATTTCGCCAAAATGGCATTTTACAAGCCTTTCGGTGCGCCACAGTTGATTGTTTTTAAACTTTCGGATATTTCAAAATATATTTTTTTAAAGATTTATGCGAGGTGTTTTATCGACTTTTTAATCAGTTATAAATGATGGGATTAAATGAGGAAGTGGAATGGGAGATTAACAATTTGATTGCATCAATGCTATGCTGTGCCCCTATAAGACGGCAATCACTGACAACATCAAAGGTTTACGGTTTGACCTGTGACTTTCACCAATTTTCGAAAAGAATCACGTTTGAACGTATAACATTGACATTTTAACCCGATGTTTGACAAATTCCATTCAATATGACGTCATTTCGAGATTCAGTTATTTTCTTATTATGAAATGTACTCGCGAAAAATATGCGGTAAAGGATGAAGGGCAAATAGTTTATGACGTAATTTCGTTATATGGTTGTCCATTACTATGAAAACCGCCTAATGATGTAGGCTTAACCAAACCCGACCAAATTCGGTGTAATATATTGCATTATAAAAGCATGGATGGTTTCGTATATAATTGCGTTTTGTACGACATTCACAAAACTCCCAACTGGCTAGATTTAAGTGCACAATATTTGTTGCGGCATGCATGTTACGATAGGTCCATACCAAATTATCATACCACGTGTATTGCTAATGATAATGGACGTATTTAACATAATCAGTTCAGATGGTCGCAGAAATTGCGATTTTCCCAATGGATTTCGTGGAAGTCAAATCGACATAATTCAGTTGGCTTCGATGGTAAATTGCAAACACATTGAGCACTCGCAGCACTAATATATCAATGTATGATAGGGTGAAATTCAAGCCAACCAATTTACTAAGCATGCAAGGATATCGAATCAACGATACTGCAACGAACCTAGCAGGATTGTTATGTGACCAAATTCCATCATGATGTACAGCGCCGTTGGTAATAATTTACATAATGAAAGGCACTATGTATTATTTACAGTGTACACTAACGATCCAAAAACTACTTAAAATTTCTAGATTTCATTTTATTTTAATTATAATCAAACCGACTTGGCTGGATGTCTTTTTTGCTAAGCTCACTTCCTGCTCAAGGAAGTTCTTATTTATTTTTAAATGTTAGCTTTCGCTGTGTGGAATTAAGAGTCAACAAAAATAGCAAACAACGAGCTTTAATGCAATTAATAATTTCAGAAAAAAAAATAAACTGTCAACTATGGCTGGTTTAGCTGTTAAGGAAACCAGAAAACCAAATTTCGATCGTTTTGAACAGATGATGATGATTGGGCAGCTCAATAAATAAAGTTGGATGTGATTTAGGTTACGTAAGGCTGCTATATGTTAAAAAGAAAATAATGGGTAATTATAACAAAAAAAAATGAGGTACAGTATGTGACATACATGTACATGTACCTGTATATACATGCATACCATGTAATAACGGGTATATTATTTCATCGCCGTGTTAGGAAAAAAGTCTTCAGCAAATGATATTAAAAGTTTATTAACAAATAATGCACGTGTGGATTACGGGTCAAAATACTTTGACCCATTAGCGTCGTTACTTGACAGTTTAAAAAATGAAGTAACTGCTTTGCGAGTGTAACGACTTGGATGTGGAAAACATGTCATCGTCTTGTTTGCCAGGATCTGATCGTTGATTAGACTTTCAGAATGGAATTGCATCAATGGCAATTAATTGCTTCGGTGATGAACCAATTTGCGGCTTGTTTTGTTCCCCACCAAATCCATTAGCGATTTGAATGAGCATCTACAATGGCCCTTCCATCCCGATGCTTTTCAGGGGTTGTCGTTTGATAAGGCTTTATTTGCCGAGGCTATATTAAAGCCCCGTTTGGATAAAGCAATCAAATCTCTTTGGAATTGTAATTATTCGTTGTTAATTTTTCTGTTTCATTATCAATCGGTTGAATGCTTTTTCAAAGAGGTTCTAGCCCCGAGTTGACTTGGCAATTTCGCTGGCTTTCATCCGCTGGAAGGTCACTGATTGGTCGACCGTAGTGCCTTTGCTAATTTCCCCCAATTAGGCAAATTATCGCAGCCGGCGAGAAGTGTTTGCCCATATTATTAGGTGATTCTTGTTTATCGAGGGGATCGATTTAACAAAAGCCTCTGGCTCCAAAGCCGAACAACTTTCCAAGGAATGCCTCGTGTACTAGGGACTAAACCCAGTGAGGGGATAGATGGCGTTGATGGTTTCCATGTCCTTTAATTTACGTCGGCTTTGGCCGAAATTGAGCAAACTAAGCGCAAACCAAGTTTTTATGTATGCACTGTTGCCAATCATCTGTTTATGCTTATGAAGGGTGGGGCAGAAACAGACAACACATGCGCTGATGTGGATGATATACATGTAGTTCATGGTATGAATGTCTTAGGTGTTCTATGTCTTTACTTACATGTCCATGTAATTTTCAAAATTCTGCAAATAGGCAACTGCAGTAACGTCAGATCGTGATTAATTAGAAGGCTTGTAACGTAGAAATAATTTGAATTAAACCATCTGTAACGTGCAATGAACAGCTGAATATACAGCAGTCCACAGTAGCTGGTGTTCCAAATCTTTATAATATCTTTGTTACAACCTGACTGGTCTAGTGTACCTGTATTAGCTGTAGGAATTTATCCTTTTTACGTTGTTGTTTTTTCTTCGCTATTTTGTTTTTTTGTGTGTTTTCGTAGTTTTATTTGCTTTTTTGTTCCGAATCTAACCAAATACCTAATAATGTAATTTTGTGATTTAGCTGCCCCTAACCGCCAAGCAATCACTGTCAGCTTTCTAATCGTAAGGGAAAGCCCGCCATTTTTATATACATGTACATGTAGGTAGTCCATGGCGGGTAACATGTAGAACAGCCATTATATATTTCTAATTTCCTACGCTTTACACAAACGTATGTGTAGGTTAATTCTACTGATCGAGGGAGTAGGGTTGAAATGTTGAATTGGCAGAAATGTTTCTGCCCCACCCTGTATAACGGAGAAAAAATCGCGAACGCAAACCATACATGTAGCTGCAGAGCGTATTTTCTCAGTTTGGTTGTATACTTTTAATTTGCACTTTCGGTTAAATATGATATTGTAAAGGAATGTAATTCAGTAATCTATCTGAAACGCTATACAGAACAAGACTCAAATCGAATATTTCGAATCTGGAAAGATGTCATACAACGTGCAATTTGTAGGATGACGTTGTCTGAATTTAAATTACGAATGCGGCACGCTTTCAAATTAGCGTAATTATTCAACTAGCCTGTTGAGATAAGTTTTGTGCCTCCGCTGAGATGGTGGAAATTGCAAAATTCCCATCGAGCAAAATGGTAATTAAACGTATAAAGTATAACTTAAAGGTATCCGAAGCTAGCTCCACCAACGGCTCCTATTATATCGGATTATAAAAGTTTGAGCTTTACCTCTATTGATTAGAATAATAAAAAGTGGATCCATAAGGGAACTGCACGAATTCGCTCGGGGGCTAATTTTGCATTCATGCTAATATGCTAATTAGCATATTGCGAAGAGAAAGAATAGCCCGCAACTGCGAGACTCTGTAAACACGACTTATTCAAACAACGAATTAATTTTCTCCTGCATTTCTACGTTTCTGGCAAACAAATAAAAAATAACAATTTCGTCTAGTGGATAGATGAAAAAGTACACAGAAATGTTCCTTCGCACAAAGCCAGTCGGAAGACTTAGCAAATTCTAATGAAGCCGGTAAATGTCGAAGATCTGCAAAAAAACTTTCTTTAATCAACTATAAACAAACGGGCGCGTTGTTGTGCTCTTTCGATTGAATAGGTTGAGCAGGACAGAATATTTTTATTTTAGTTAAAACACCGCTTGTAAATTACAAAAAATAAAGACGAACGCACGCATGTGCAGATCCCAAATTAACATGTTAAGTTATACTGCAAAATCAAAATACCATAATGTTGATTTGAAAAATCGCAATTTAAGTTAATCGCTATGTTTGCGTGCAGCCTTTTATCAAAATACATGTCATTAAGTACAGCTGTTATACTTGCCCTAAGTTGACTTTCGAATGCTTGATTCAAACCTAGCAAGTTAGTCACTGCTAGTAACATGCAAACATTTTAAACGGGCTTAACGTGAGATGAGCTCCTGACATCTTGTTTACCGTACATGTTGCAAATCTAAAACCCCAAGACCTGAAGCCATTGGAAAAGCACGGTTTGTATCTGGTTTGCAGGATACCCAGATAGAGTACACACAAACACTGAGTGACTTCGTGTAAAGGAGCTTGGGCTAAGGCCAATTGAAAGTGCGTTGTGACTTTGGGGACACCCTGCACACAATTGCAAAACTCAATTTCTCCTTTCCTGATCAACATATTAAAATATTTTTTTTTTGTAAATATTAAGGGGACTTGCGTTTTATTGGTGGTACTATTTGACAACTTTTGGAAATGCATATGATATTAATAAAAACGATAATTCTATTTTTGACTTTATTTTGCTTCATGAGCGATGTAATGGGAATATAAGGGATCTAGACTTTGGAACAATTCTAAAAACGAAATGTAGTTTAATTTTATGTAGTCCATGAACTTACTGTCAATATAAACTTCGAATTAAAACATTTAGTTTCATTTGAAATTATCTCATTAAATAATATATTCATACTCATAAAGCATATTCATTAAATGCTTATCTGTCCAAAATTACGTAAATTCAATTGCAAAAAATCACTTTCAATGGGCCTTAAAGTGAGTTAATTGTTGCAGTTTTAATAGGGCATGGTGTAGCTCTGACCGGCAACTGCAGGACTCTAAAACATGACTTATTCAAATAAGGAATTAATTTTCTTCTTTATTTCTGGTTTTGTGAAAACAAGATGTGTCAATTTCATCGATATAAAAATTAGTCAGCAAGAGATGTCCTTACACAGCAAATATTTGTGAATTTCATAGTGAAGTAAAGGTTCTTGCTAGACAAATAAATTGCCTTAACCAGAGATTTTCTGCCATAAAAATATTCTTAACAACTTGCTCTCCTTCTTAGCCCTCCAACACATTTTTGAAATTGAACTCAAAACTTTTAAGGCGCATTTCCCCCAGTTAGGGCATCTATGCTCTAAATTTAGATTTTTAAAAATTAGAATTTCTGTTTTGGGATTGCGTGCGACGGTAAAAAGTGCATAAATTGAGGGGCTTCCCGTACCCAAAATATGTATTCATATTTTTTTTGGGGCGCTCCCTACCAAATTCCTCTGGCCACATCTATCATTTCACAAGCATGTTATATTCACTGTTTCACCAAACAAAGGCACCATTTATTTCCGGCCCGTATTTTTTTTTTGTCCAACTCATAAAAATACTGGAAAAGTGCAACAAAAAATGCACTGCCGATATGCCATTTCTGATTTGCGTTTCCATATGCCCTGAGTCGACCTGACAGTTTAGTACACGATATTGTCGATGCCATGAGGTTTTTAGGGTCTTTTATGACTTGTTGAAAAAAGGAAAGGAATGCTATGTGCTCTTATTTATTGCCACTGTTTATTTAAGCATATTGGCGACAAATAAATTTGCGCACAAAATGAGCTCGAAATTAGCTTAATTTACGAACATGCAAATAAAATACCTGGTTAGATACTTGTGAACTTGAGTTGTTTTGTATTAGGGCATTGAGGCCCTACTAAAAACTTACTTTGGAACGATGAATTCTTTAAGCATAAAGTTTCTCCCATATTGATACAGCAGCGTTCAATGTCAGAAAAGAGATGAAGAATGGGAAGGTATTTTTTTCTGTTTTTCGAGACGACAGATTTTAATGCGATTTTAACGTTCTTCAGTGATCAGAGGTCAACTCAACAGATGTGCCCCCTAAACGCTGAGAAAAAGGCTGAAAAAAGACATTTCTGAAGGTTTAGGGGTTTCGAGTTTTGTGGAAATCCATATCTTCTGGTGGGCTGGTCCACTAGGTGAATATATGAAAAATAGGCAACCCCGAAATGTGCCTCACCCCATCAAACAAAAATTTCAGTTGTGTGATATTATGTCAAAAATAACTTCTTTTGACAAAAGTGTGAAACGTTGGGCCCCCAAGCTGGCGAGCTCTATGCACGACGTCTTAATGTTCTACAAGGCAGAATTACTGAGAATTATATACGTATGTTTCAGACAGTTTCATCAAAGGTCGCCCCTATTTGGTGGTTCAATTTCACTTTCCAAGGTTCAGTAAACATCACGGGTGCGATTCATAAAGCTTTCACCACCATCACTGAATATTTCATTAAAAATTGAAACAAAACGTTTTCAGGCACTCTAGATATAGGAAATATTCTGTGTCTTGTCGAGATTTGAACTTCAGCATTCAGTGCGAAAACATGAACTGCATGTTTCCTTCCAATTTCAACATTTGGAGAAATGTTCAATCTGCTTTATACATGTAATCATATATGGACTTATTTTTAGTTGAAAAGTATGAACTGTATTAGCTAAGGGGATCGCAATGCCCTTTTATGCAGTTCCTCTTTTTCCTCTTCGAAGTTTTAAATTTTTAAATGTATGCAATATTTGCAATACTTGATAATTTCTGCTGTTAATTTTAGTGTTATGCAAGGTTAATGTCGAGTAGTTAGGTCGTGAATCTCTCGAATTAGTTATTGATTAGCTCATACCCTGTGTTGGAAAATTGCAGAAAATATTGATACGATAGCGTACATGTAGTAAAAATACTCATATTTAATCTAATTAAGGAAAAAGCACTTATTATATGAAAGCACATAACTGATTTACAATGTCAACATTATTGAAAGTTTGAATTTGGATTATAAGATGAAATTACGAGAGGAAAGCAGGAATTACATATCACTATGATTCATATCATACATGTTGTCACATGTACAGATCCAACTCTCGTTGCATTCGTAGCATTGGATGGATCCAATAAGTTATTCGTGTCATTAATGTATGAAATTTTAATAACGTGTAATATAATAATAATATACATGTTATCGTAATTTGCAAGTTATCGAGGTTACAATCTATGTAAGGATGGTCTTCCTTTTGCTCGTAGTTGTTGCTTCATGCTTTAATAACCTAATTTCATGTTTAACCAGGGCAATTATCCTCGAAATAAATATGAAATCGCAGAGTAAAATTAGTCCAAGTATTATAGCAGTAGTTAATCTACTCAAGTTAATTATTCAATTAATGTAATTATTCTTACGATGCATCAAGCTGGTAAAGTCATACAGTCATGATTTCGCTTGTCGTCTTGGTTGTTGGGTTCCCATGCTACCTATGCAGAGTTTCAAACGAAAGCTGCATAACAGACTTAAAAACTAACTTGATAGGGTGCTCAAAGTCAAACAGACATACATTTAGGTTACACTGAAGTTAATCTGCATAGTTGGATCAGTGATGGCTTTGCTTTGCATTGATTTCCAAACGATTATATTTTTATCGAATCCAAAAATGCACGAAAAGCTATAAACATTTCTGATCTCGTTCAATGCGTAATGCATTGTAATACATGTAGCAAAAAATCTGTAATAATATCTGGCCTCAAGTTCCTGAGTACTTCGAAATAACCCTCTATCATATCAGTTTATGCCAAGCTCATCAGTGACGTTGAGCTATTGGTTCTTTCGTTGCTCGCACTTCAATTAATCAATCTGTTAACTAATACTATGCATTAGTATATCTTCGCTTGAAATGTTGTTCACATGTATACTTTTGTTTCGAAGTTGAAAAGGTTTTACGTTACTTTAGTATGCCAAAGTGAACGTTCATATTTTGGGCCCTAATTTTTTTTTCATACTAAGAACGTGCTTCTCTCTTTCTTTCCATGTATTTTTCTCCATTTTTTGCACCACAAAACTGTCATTTTGAAAGCTGAAAATGCAGGCCTCCTCTTACTGTAAAGCTTGTAATTTTAAGCCCACACAAAAACTGTCGTTTCTGATTATTTTTCTGTAAAAATGGATGGTGCAAGATTTTCAACTCTTTTTTATGCGCGAACTAATCAGTTCAAGTTATCGCGCGATGCTCTTATAAATGTTTGGCTGAAATTGTTTTTAGGAAAGTAGGTGCTTGATGAAAAGTTGACAGAAAGCTTTTAGATTACATGCAAGGAAACATTATCGATAAAAAAAGTATAGCTCTGCTGATTTTTTTCTTCTATTTTCTTTTCATGACTTTTTTCAGTTTTTGTCAGCAAATATCATTGAGCAAACTACGTGCATAATCGAAGCGAAAGATGCTACTAGTTTGTTAATGGAATAACATTAATCAAATTTGAGCATCAAAACATTAGTCTACTGTTTAATATAACACGCAAAACGATGGATCTGATATTATTAACTACATGTACATGTAGCTTGCATCTCGTTCTCGTCTTGAAAAAATAATTTTCAGTTTCCTGAAAAAATACTCTGATAAAATTGCGTTGTTCAACCCCAAAAACCACTTTCTCAGCTGGCCAGCGTTAGCAATGATTTCTCACGGGTCCATCCTGGAGGGTTAGGGGCTTTCTGACATATTGCCCTTCTTCCAAACTCACCCTTCACGTGACACCTCTCGGCCATCTTTCTCTTATGCAATTTTATTGAGGTTAGGATTCCCCACTGAGAATCTCCATTTGTATGCCAACAGAGGCTAGGTTACAGAACGGATACTGCTGGAAGAAAGTTTATGAAAACCACTTGAGCTGTTGCTGAAAACATCCATCATGCATTTTTGCATGCCCAGCCATGCTTTATGCTGTTTTGAATTTTCAAGCCATTTCCTAAAAAAACACAATTGAAATGCAATGTCCAGTTTTTATGTTAGTTAGCATTCTTGCGAGAAAAGATTTGACATTTTATAAAACAATTGGCAATTTAATTAAATTTAAGCGTGTACTTGTAACCAACCAATCATCCAGCACACATTTTCGACTGCATATATTCAGATAGACGCTATGACAAATGGGCTTCTCATAACTGCTCGTAGATTATCAGTGGTTGCCTGGCGGCTTGTCGTCTAAATAAACATGTGTAAGCTATATTCTAATCTAGATTGTACCACACAGTCAGCATACAACAGATATGCAACAGATAGCACATGCCACTCTTACGTGCTACACTGTAAACCATAAAAGTACAAATGCAGTTTTTGTAGTGTACAAATATACATTTGCACCCCATTATAGGACTTGGGTACCTTTTCATTAAGAAATAACCCACATCCGTGTCCGCTAATGACCTTCACCATGGAATGTATGCATTTGGTCATCTTCTGTACCCTTTTGGATTTTGCAAAAATAAGAAAAGAAAAAGAAAAGTGTTGAAAATTAGGTATGAATGATTAACATACATGTACATGTATATGTACCCAAAGGGAGTAAATGATTTTAATATTTGTACCTCAAGGTATAATATGACTGGGTACAAATGTGGACTCATATGTACCCCTAGGAACACATGTCAAAGGTACACGTGCAATCAACATGTACATCATTACACCATGTACATCAACATACATGGGTACCCTATGTACCCATAGGGTGTGTTTATAGTTTCAAAACGTTTGTTCCCTTGAGGTTCAACATTTGTACTTTTTCCGTTTAGGGTGTAGACAAATAGGGTTGAAATGTAAATGTTTTGTGCACCTCTGCTTGTTTATTTGAAAAATACTTCATTTGCATATCAGACAATAATATTTTCACTCAAAGAACGGACTGTGACGTATGTCCTTGACCAATAGGATGCAATCGCCTGTTTGCGATTGAT
>JAQFYZ010001802.1:0-20653 GCA_034695085.1 Cylindroiulus punctatus
GCTTTGTCGTAAGGGCACTCTTCGTCTTTGCGACATTCTGGGCGTGGGGTAGTTGTTGGTGGAGGTGTGGGTGGAGGCACTAATAAATGCACATTAGTTTTTACTTATCTCTAGTTTTTCTAATTGACTCTCTAATCATTTCATTTTGATAATGGTGTTGGATGTAAAACTATATTTTCATTGTTTGTGTTGTACTGTACTTGATGTAGGGTATGAGTACCTTTTTACAATGAACCTGCATGTCAGGAAGTCGTGGAAGTGTTAGTGAATCGAGTTGAAACTTAGGGGAATGACAAGATGTGTAATATAGAACCTAGCTCTGTATAAGAAATTATGATAAACAACAAAGGATGTAGAAGAAGAAAGCAAGATTCGTGACACCTACCTCTGGTACACTGCACCCAAGGATTTCCGGTGTAGGAGGGAAGACAACTGCAAGTGTGACTGTGATCAACAGCTGTGCATTGAGCATTGACACCACATGGTTGCCTAAGTAGGCATGGGTTCTGACAAGTTTTGTCATAGCATGCTTTGTCGTCGCTGCATTCGTCGTCTCTGAGGCACTCGGGTCGTTGCGTCGGAGAGACAGTTGAGGCGACAGTTGATGGAGGAACTTCAGAAATGAGGTGAATGTAGGTGAGGAGAAATAGGTAAGACAGACATTTCCAAATTAAAGAGAAACAAAGATTGCAAGAGAATACTCAGAGTATGTGAAGCTTAATGTATATACCTCTTTCGCATTGCAGTAATGGATTCCCTTGATAGCCTGGCAGGCATGTGCAAATGGGGACATGGTTCTGTGCCTCGCATTGTGAGTTTATGCCACAGGGCTGCCTCACGATGCAGGGGTTTTGGCACCGGTGGTCAAAACAAGCTTTGTCGTTGGGGCACTCATCATCTCTGCGGCACTCCGGGCGTGGAGTTGAAGGAGTGAGTGGCTCTCGTGTTGGCAAAACTGCTCCAGACACAAAAACCAAAACAGTGTGTTTGTAATCTGCTGGGTTGATTATGTTTGGGACTATTGTTCTTGTGCTACAGCGGCTTCGTGGCCATTGGCAGTCAGGGAGTAATGTTTGACAAAATGTCCTTCTTGTCTTAGTAAGCTTTCCTCGGTACTGCTGGTGTCTAACTGTAGTTTTTGTTTGGAAGATATATATTGGCATCTTACAACATGACATGGCTATCAAAAGTTAACTGTTGGAATAAACAGAACTCTTATTTGAATTTCACTGTATGTAAATGGCATTAGTTCTGGCCTCCTTCTGTCATCCGCATTGTTTATCACTGAGGGTAATTATAGTGTTGCCTTGGACAATTCTATTGCCCATTATTTCCATTTGCAACTAACTACAGTAGAACCTGTCTAAGTCAATACTGTAGGGACCGGGCATCACGTATCGGTTTAGACAGGTTATTGACTTAGGCAGGGACATCAATCAAGCATGGGGACGAGCTTGGGACCGGACGCTGATATTAGGTTATGGAGGTTATAAGTTTACACAGTATTGAGTTAGACAGGTTCTACTGTACATGAATACACTGCTGCCAATGTCACTCAGATACAGGCTTATTTTCTAAACACCCTCAAAGTTTACCTTTTGTGCATTGTACCCATGGATTGCCAATATACCCCAGAAGGCAGTGACAAACAGGGCTGTGGTCAATGACATTGCACGCGGCGTTGACACCGCAAGACTGACGCACGTCGCAGGGGTTTTGACACCTCCTGTCGAAGCAGGCCTTGTTGCTGGGACACTCATCGTCCTTTAGGCATTCCGGTCGAGGAGTGGAAGGCCTGGAGGACTCGGTTGTTGGAGGTAGGACTTAAGTGAGAGATAAGAGGAAGCGAGGAAAGAACAAAGAGAAAGTTTGAACGACAGTCTGAGGATTGAGAGAAACGAAATCTGAGCAAGATGTGCGGTGGTTTACTTTTGGTGCATTGGACTAGCGGGTTGCCGATGTATCCGGTCAAGCAAGAGCAGACCGGAGTGTGGTCGCTGGTCTTGCACTGAGTGTTCACGCCGCAGGACTGTCGAATAGCGCAAGGATCTTGACATCTGAGGTCAAAGCAAGCTCTGGCATCTGGACATTCGGAGTCCTTGCGACACTCCGGGCGAGGAGTTGATGGAGCGGGCGGTGGTGTCGGAGGAATTTCTGAAACGGTGTGCCGCGTTAAGTTAGGAGCATTACGGGGAAAGTGGTGGGAACTGGGCTATCCATACATCGCACTGCAGTGATTTGGAACTTCCATCAACACCTGTGTGCTCCTTGTTTAGGGGATTGCTGGTCGATCATGACCGTTGGAAAGATTATGGCAGCGCAGCGTTCTGCGGCATCGTCCATGGTGTCAGTCTATTGCCATCTACAGCGATACTGATACTAATTTCGAAAAACAGGCTACGAATTGCTTAATTGGCACTTATCTAGTTCACGTTTTGTCAGTTTCTTTTGAGCCACACTCGAAATTGACACCTTCAATGACCAACACGCCCGCCACCTGGCGGCTGCATTATCCATTTCGGGAAAGAGTGTCGTGAAAATAATGCATGAAATTTGAAATGACAACTGTCATGACAGTTGGAAAACTTACTGCAGCGCAGCGTTTTGCGGCATCATCAATGGTGTCAGTCTATTCAGACACCTTCAATGACTAACACCCCCGCCACCTGGCGGCTGCATTATCCATTTCGGGAAAGAGCGTCGTGAAAATAACGCATGAAATTTGAAATGACAACTGTCATGAGAGTTGGAAAGATTATTGCAGCGCAGCGTTTTGCAGCATCATCAATGGTGTCAGTCTATTCAGACACCTTCAATGACCAACACCCCCGCCACCTGGCGGCTGCATTATCCATTTCGGGAAAGAGCGTCGTGAAAATAATGCGTGAAATTTGAATTGATAACTGTCTGCGGTTCGAAAGTATTGGACCAAATGTGAACCGGTAAAGTGGCATTTAAGCAATTCGTACCTTATTTTTTGAACGTAGTATCGCAATAGTTAGCGTGATTGCGATAGGATGCTCACCGAGAATGACGCTGGTAACATCAGGTTACTGAGTTGTGTTGAGTTCAATTAAATTGAATGAGATAGACCAGCAATCCCCTTATAAACATTGTGGAGCATCCTCCCTAAGACTGTTTTCCACCGTAGTACTATGTGCGGATGACCCCTTTCGTACGCGCAGCCCACCTTTGACGCATTGGACCCACGGATTGCCCGTGTAACCTCTATAACAGGTGCATGAGTGGGTGTGATCCCTCGGTGTGCAGTCAGCGTTCACTCCGCAGGGCTGCCTGAGCAGACACGGGTTTTGGCACTTCTTGTTAAAGCAGGACTTGTCATCTGGGCACTCGTCGTCCCGCAGACATTCCGGTCGTTGGGTGGGAGGCTGGGTCGAGGAAGATGGAGGAGGAGGCACTGGTGGTCGAGGATGAAACAACCATCAGTGGGTGATAAATAACAACCCAAGACATGCTTCTCACCGGACAACCAGTGGTCAGCCTCAAACTACCCGGAAGCTCGGTCTTTGAAGGTATCAGTATATATATCATTCAGCGTATTGCAAGAGCCCTACGTGAATTGGACAAAATATTGGAGACACTTGTTATAAATGGTGCCAACAAATGATATTCCTCAATCTGTTAAGGGTCTTCATTATTTTGTCCACTTTCCTGTATCTCAACCGCGGTATATTTTGATTTTCAAAATATTGTCCAAAATAAATCCAAAAGGTTGTCCCTCTTGGCCTTTTAGACATATTACTCTTTTGCCAAGTTTCTCAGAATTTAAAATAATCTGCTTCTTTACAGTGAGCTACAGAAGTTTTGGAACGGTGCAATGCCGGAACTTCCTTCGGAGCTGTTTGACTCTTTCTGACCAACTGTGGGGCTATTGTACATGAGCATTTCAGGGCTACCTTTGGTGCATTGAAGCAGGGCATTTCCTTGGTACCCAACTATGCAGCTGCACTCGGGGACGTGGTCCCGGGACTCGCACTCCGCATTGATGCCGCACGGCTGCCGGACAACGCACGGGTTCTGGCAGGTGTGGTCGAAGCAGGCCTTGTCCTCGGGGCACTCGCTGTCCTTCCGGCACTCCGGTCGAGGGGTGGTATGGACCGGTGCTGGTGTTGGAGGCCGCACTTTAAATGATTGGTAAATACCATTGTTGTGAGCAGGTCTGAGGATTGAGGTCTGAGGACCCTGTTGCGTACTCTTACTACGGGAATGTCCTTCTTGCGCATGAATTTAATGCATAACAGAACCTTTTGCATTCAAAGCCATGGGAGTAGTTATGTCCTTGTTTGTTGGTCAGCCTGGTTCCGGGGTGGGACATGTACATGTATATGGTGGTAACATTAGTAAATCATGCGTATTGGTTGTACCCCACCATATGGTGCTTATGAGGCTATGTGGTGATAACACTGTAAATTGTTTCTGGGAATCTGTGTGGTGCAGTAATTTGCCTGATGACAGTTTGAAAAACACAGATGTTAATTTACCTGTAGCATCACAAAGCTGTTCGAACTGTCACACAAATGAGATTTAAGCGTATACATATTGCTAAGCATTGGATGGTGTAATTGTCAAACATTGGACTACAGTGTAAGACTTGGTGGTGATATTGTTGATGAGCGTGTGGACATGTAGTGAAAGTGATCACCGCGAGGGACCGGTGTTGAAGGAACATCGAAATAAAAGATGCTTTGGAAAATAAAAAAGAGTTAGGAGTAGAAGACCTACCTTTGATGCACTGAACCCATGGGTTACCAGAATAGCCAAGAAGACAAGTGCAAGAATGGCCATGGTCCACCACCTTGCATTCGGCGTTGACCCCGCACGGCTGCCGGAGGAGGCACGGGTTCTCGCACTTCTTGTTATAGCAAGCCTTGTCGGGGCTGCAGTCAGTGTCGCTCAGGCACTCCGGCCTGGTCGTCGGAACAGCGGTACTGGTCAAAAGAGGTGATGGAGGAACTGGACGTTGGAAGGAAGAGGAAATTGCAAGAAAAAAAAAGAAACAAGATACGATGATTTAAGAGGCACCATTTAAGATTTAAGAGTTGCCGGTGAAGATATTAGATATGAGAAGAGCAAAAAACAAGACATGTCACAGTGTTGCGGCAATGGCCGGCAAGAGGAAGAAGTGCGCGTACCTTTGTCGCACTGGAGCAAAGGGTTGCCCACGTAGCCGGGCAGGCAAGTGCAGATGGGTACATGGTCCTTGGCCCGGCACCCGGCGTTAATGCCGCACGGTTGCCGCACCACGCAAGGGTCCTGACACCGGTGGTCGAAGCAAGCCCGGTTGTCGGGACAGTCGTCGTCCCGGCGACACTCCGGTCTGGGTGTCGGAGGAGGTGTCGGCGGTGGAGACGGTGGCACTAGTGAAAGAAGGGAGGAAATGGCGACGGAAAATGTTCAGAGGTGTCGCTGAAGAATGAGAGAAAGGTTCTGGAGGGAGAATGCATGCAGCAAGAGCTTTGCGGCACTTCTGGTTCAATAAGACTGGTGATGGAAAAGTGTAGAAAGAAGTTAACAGGGGAATGTGTTTTCCTTTCAAGAAAAGGGAAATTTCACTTTTAATGGCCCCAAAATGGCCTTATACACTGTAATCCGTAAAGGTACAAATGCAGTTCTTGTGGGGTACAAATGTACATTTGTACCCCATATATCATATATGTACTCAAAGGGATAAATGATTTAAATATTTGTACCTCAAGGTACAATATGAATGGGTACAAATGTAGACTCATATAAATATATACCCCTAGGAACACATGTCAAGGGTTCTTGTTTCGGGATATGCATCACCGGCGATATCAGAAGCGCGCACATAGGTCTTGTCTTTAAGCTACAGGTGGGGCTGGAGGGGTATTTGTTTCTTTACCTCTAGCACACTGCACCCATGGGTTGCCCACGTAGCCGGCAATACAGGCGCAGTTGGGGCTGTGCTCCCGCGTCTGACACACCGCATTCACCCCGCACGGCTGCCGCACCTGGCAAGGGTTCTGACATCTCTTGTCGAAGCAGGCTTTGTCATCTGGGCAGTCATCGTCTCGCAGACACTCCGGTCTGGGGGTCGATGGTCTGGAAGGTTCTGTTGTAGGTGGTTGGACTGAAGAGAGGTTCAGAAGATGGTCAAAGAAAAGAATGAAGAGGTGAACAAGGATGAAGTAATGAAGATGAATAAAGGATGATCAGCCCGTATGAGGACCTACTTTTGGTGCACTGAGCCAGAGGGTTGCCCTGGTAGCCCCTGATGCAAGTGCAGACCGGGATATGGTCCGCGGTCTTGCACTCGGTGTTCACACCGCACGGCTGGCGGATCGCGCAGGGGTCGCGGCACCGGAGCTCGAAGCAGGCCTCGTGGTCCGGACACTCGCTGTCCTTCCGGCACTCCGGTCGAGGGGTGGAGGGCGCCGGAGGAGGCGTTGATGGAGGGACTAGAAAGATTGAGGAGGATGCTGCAGCGCATGGACAGAGCTAAAATGTGACCGTTGGCCATGTGCCCGGCATACCTCTGTTGCACTGAACCCATGGATTGCCAACGTAGCCACGAAGGCAGTTGCAGGTGTGGCTGTGGTCCGCTGCGGTGCACTCCGCATTCACCCCGCAAGGCTGCCGCAGGGTGCAAGGGTTCTGACATCTCTTGTCAAAGCAGGCCCTGTCATCGGGACAGTCATCGTCCCGCAGACACTCCGGTCGCTGCGTCGGAACCGTGCTGGGAGCGGATGTTGGTGGTGGCACTAGTAGCCCAAGCGTTACAAGTTTAGTAATGGGTTTATCTCAAACATGATATTTTGGAAGGCCTTTAGCCAAGACGTTGCCCGTTAAGTTTGGAATCAGCAGGAAGGACTGTCTGACCTTCTGTATCATTTTTAAACTAGCGTGTAGCAATTACCTGTATATAGGTTGATCAGAATAAAGTTACAGTAGAACCTGTCTAAGTCAATACTGTAGGGACTGGGCATCACGTAGCTCGGGACCGGCCGCTGATATTAGGTTATGGAGGTTATAAGTGTACATAGTATAAGTTAAGACAGGTTCTACTGTTATTGGGAGATTAAGGAATGGAATTTGTTGGCCACATTTTCTGAAGAGCCAGAAGTGAAATTGGTTGATGACCGAATACATTTATTTATGGACAGAAGGATAGCGATGGTCCTTCCTAGTGGTTCCTGTCACTTTCACAACCCTCAGCCCACGGATGTGTGCGTACCTTTGTAGCACTGCAGCAAGGGGTTTCCTTCGTAGCCCCTGATGCAAGTGCACAACGGAACGTGGTCCCTGGCCCGGCACTCGGCATTGATGCCGCACGGCTGCCGCACCACGCAAGGATCTTGGCAGCGGTAGTCGAAGCAGGCCTTGTCCTGTGGACAGTCGTCGTCCTTCCGGCACTCCGGCCTTGGGGTGGACGGAGCGGACGGTGGGGTCGGTGGTGGGACTGCAAAGATTTGGTTTAGGACAAGAGTCAAAAACGTGTCCCTATTGGACATGGGCTTCTAAGGGAAGACTGGATGGCTATGCTAAAGAATATCTTTGAACCGATGACTGTTTCGGTTAATTCTTCCAATCCCCTAGGCTGTAATCTGCATGGGGCCCAATTTTCGTTTTTCACAACCGGTTGTGATTTCTAATTGGCTGGTGGAAAAATCACCCCACCAATAGAAGCTCACATACCCGGGGCCCATTTGTTATTTCACAACTCGAAGCATAGGTTTTTCCATTTCACAACCCATTGACGTCACGCTGTCACGTGTGTTTGTAAATCATAATTAGGAAAAATGTGACCTACTGAACTAATTGAAATTTGGACGTCACTAACATTTTGGCGCCATTTTGGTACATAACGTGGCAGATTTTAACGCATAAATGTCCATTTTGCCTTTCACGGCGCATGACGGAACCTGACCCCGCCCACAACCCAAACGTCATAATTTCACAACCAAAGTCGAAAATTGGGCCCCTGGGTCACCCGGGGACAGGATCCAGCTATGAGACCCAAGCAAACGTGTTCACCTTTGCTGCACTGGACCCACGGATTGCCCTCGTAGCCGCTGAGGCACGAGCAGTACGGACTGTGGTCCACCGGCTTGCACTCCGCATTGACCCCGCAGGACTGGCGGACCAGACAGGGGTTCTGGCACTTGCTGTCGAAGCAGGCCATGTGGTTGGCACATTCGTCGTCCTTCATGCATTCGGGTCGCGGTGTCGATGGCAGCAACGGTCTTTGAGTGACCGGTGGTACTAAGAGAAGACAGCGGTGGAAGGTCAGCAAGAATAGGACAAGACGGTAGGAGAAAAAGAGGATTAGGAAAGTTGATAAAGGTCTTATGAGGATGCGTACTTTTGGCACATTGGACCAGCGGGTTGCCGGCGTAGCCCCTGAGGCAGGAGCAGACCGGGATGTGGTTGGTGGTCTTGCACTCCGTGTTCACCCCGCACGGCTGCCGGATCAGGCAGGGATCCCTGCAGTGGTGGTCGAAGCAGGCCAAGTGGTCGGGACACTCATCGTCTTTGCGGCACTCCGGGCGGGGAGTGGACGGCTCCGGAGGAACCGTGGACGGTGGAGGGACTGCGGAAGAGGTTTGGGCGAGCAAGATAAGAGGTTGTTCCAAGGATGGTTTATAGGGATAGTTGACTCGTCATCGTGTGGAAATTTGAGTTTCAGGGTTTTTACCGGTCACTGCAGTCATGGAAAAGTCAGACACCCTACATTTTTGTTAGATGATGGGGAAATATTATAGGTTCTATGGATCTGGACGTTATCAATCATTGGGCATTGAAGTTAGTCGGGAAGGATATGTGCAACATAAAAGATAGTGTTTTTGTTGACAAGTCAGAGAAGACTTAAATATTTTGTGGAGTTTTCAACTGTGCATTGAATTTACTCTGGAATGATATAAGAGAAGTCAGAAGAGACTTAAGACAGACAACAGAAGTCAAATTTACTGGAGGAGGATAGACTGCTCAAGAAAATCTGGTGGGCTATGTTGTCCAGAAGTTTTGCAAGTATATGTAATTGGGTAGGTTTCATGAAGTACGGAAATATGGAAAAAACACAAAAAAACGAGAAAGTGTGCAAGAGCTTGTTGAGACTCTGTACCTTTGGTGCACTGCACCCAAGGATTCCCAAAATATCCTCGGTAGCAGTGGCAGCTGTGGCTGTGGTCCACGGCCCGGCATTCTGCGTTGACGCCGCACGGCTGCCGCAGCTGACAGGGGTTCTGGCACTTCTTGTCGTAGCAGGCCCTGTCAGCAGGACAGTCGTCGTCCCTCAGGCATTCTGGACGTGGGGTTGGAAGAGTGGTGGTTGGCGGGCTGGGAGGCAGCACTGATGAGAGGAAGGTAGGAGGAAGTGTTGAAGAAGAAGAAGAAAGGCAACGATACAACGGTGTCAGACATTGTGAAAACAAAAAATAGAGAGAGAAGTGATTTGGTGCTCCCAGTGTACCTTTGGTGCACTGAAGTAAGGGGTTGCCCTGATATCCTGGCAGACAAGAGCAGACCGGCACATGGTCGGAGGCCTCGCACTCCGCATTGATGCCGCACGGCTGCCGGACGACGCAAGGGTTCTGGCATCGGTGGTCGAAGCAGGCCTTGTCGTTGGGGCAGTCGTCGTCCTTCCTGCACTCGGGCCTTGGTGTAGGAGGTGGGGCCGGAGGGGTGGGTGGGGGTACTAAAATGTGGGCTGATTGTTAGCCGGTTTCTGACAGCACGCGTGGACGGCATGTATGCCGGGCAATGACATCGAGCCACTCATCTGCTTAAAGAGCGTAGCTATACATATCAGTACACTTGATGGAAGTTTGGGCAGTTAAAGCCCTTGAAAATGGACCTAAAATCACTGGATATATAGTAGAACCTGTCTAAACTAATACTGTAGGATCTGGGCGTAACGTACAGTTTAGACAGGTTATTGGTTTAGGCAGGATCATTAGACTTGTTCCGACAAGCTCGGGACCGGCCAATGATATTAGCTTATGGAGGTTATCAGTTAAGAGAGGTTCTACTGTACATGTGGGTTGGGGCATTACACCGGAAGCAAAACGTCTCCACGCAGAGGCTATAGAATTTGTGTTGCGTGGAAGCTTACACCGGCAAGCTCAATACTGGCTGCGCAATGGATGTTAAGATAAATCTTTTTGCCAACTAGCATAACTGCCCTAAGTGTTGTGGGGACCTAACAAGGAGACGAGCGACTCGAAATATTGCTCAGACAGTGATTTCGTCCACCGGCCTGATGTTCCTACCTTTTACGCACTGTGCCCACGCGTTGCCGATGTAGCCGCTGATGCAAGTGCAGAAGGGACTGTGGTCGAGGACCTTGCAGTCGGCGTTGACGCCGCACGGCTGCCTCACCTGACAAGGGTTCTGACACCTGTGGTCGAAGCAGGCCCTGTCGTATGGGCACTCGTCATCGCGGACGCATTCGGGACGCGTAGTGGGCGGTTGCGGTGCCGCGGACGTCGGAGGGGGTACTGTTTGGATGAGGAGGTTGAGAACGTGTTAGGACAGGGTGGATATTTCTCATGGGGCTTTAGGACGGCAAAAACTGCGGCTCATCACTATACCAAGATTCTACGAGACTGCCAAGGGCTTTGGCACCACCGTGAAGGACAATCACCCGGTGATGTCGTCGTCTTTCAACCATACAGAGTTGGTTGGGCAGAATAATGGAAAATCCACATCCCCCTGATTTGAGTGACTGCACATAATCTCAGGGTGTCTATCAGTCATGGAAGTCATGAAAAGTCATTTCATTTACATTAGGGTCATGCTTTTTTTCCTTTGTTTTTAAATTTTGATTCGCTGAATATTATAGTACAATAATATCAATTTTAAATCTTTTTTATGTAAATCTTAAATGTATTTTTTGCGCAACTGAAATATGTCATTTTTTCATTTTTGATCCTTTTTGGCACTCAAATTGAAAACCATCAATATTTAGAATTCAGTTTCAGTTGAACTTCAGCATTACTTTCAGTCTAAAATTTGTCATCTTTGTTTGAAATTTCCCTAAATTCGAAAATTTCTCTAACATGTTATCTGTCAAAATTTGGAGGTTAGGAATGGCCAGGGATGAGAGTGCCTGTAAATCACTCTTTTATGGTGGCAAAACTTGAAGGGCTCCATATTCTAACAGGCCATGAATACTTTTTAAAAAGTCATGGAAAAGTCGTGGAATTTGCAGAACCCTGCATGTACTCATCTCCAACCAAGATGCCGGAACCAAAATTGTTTAGAAGACTAGCATCATATTGGTAAAGATATGTGTAAGGAGTATTTCCACTATTCAGTCCAACCCCTATTTCATTGCCTGTAGCAATGTTTGCTCTCTGCAGGTGAAAGATGGCATTGCCACTGAGGATTGTCATTCTCGGTGGTTTCAGAGCCATCGGTCATGCAACGTTTAGCGGGCCGCAGTTTTTCAAGCCCTTTGGCTTTCGGCACCTACTTCTGATACATTGGACCAGCGGGTTTCCTCGGTATCCCTGCATGCACGAGCACACCGGGACATGGTCGACGGTCCTGCAGTCGCTGTTGACCCCGCAAGGCTGGCGAACAACACAGGGGTTCTTGCACTTGGTATCGAAGCAGGCCTGGTCATCGGCACAGTCGCCGTCTTTGCGGCACTCCGGCCGCGGAGTCGACGGTTCTGGAGCGGGCGTGGATGGGGGAACTAGAACAGATTTGGTGTAGCGTTTATGGGGATTGCTCTATCATGACTGCTGGAGGAATCACGTCAGTGTGACGTATGGGACGTTATCCGTGGTATCGCTAATGCACCAACTATTGGTTGCTTAATTGGCACTTTTTGGTTCGTATTCGGTCCATTTCATTGGAACCGCTGCTGGTTTTCATTTCAAATTTAGCGCACTGTTTTCGCAACACTCTTTCCCAAAATGGATAATGCAGCCGCCATGACACCTACAGCAACTGAAGCCTCCTGCGACCTGGTGGCTGCATTGCCCATTTTGGTCAATTTCTTACGAACCGCTGCCGGCTTTCATTTCAAATTTAGCGCACCGTTTTCGCAACACTCTTTCCCAAAATGGATAATGCAGCCGCCATGACACCTTCATCGATTGACGCCTCCTGCCACCTGGTGGCTGCATTGCCCATTTTGGTCCATTTCTTACGAACCGCTGCGGCTTTTATTTCAAATTTAGCTCACTGTTTTCGCACACTCTTTCCCAAAATAGATAATGCAGCCGCCATGACGCCTTCGGCGACTGAGGCCTCCTGCCGTCTGGTGGCTGCATTGCCCATTTTGGTCCATTTCTTACGAACCGCTGCCTGCTTTCATTTGAAATTTAGCGCACTGTTTTCGCAACACTCTTTCCCGAAATGGATAATGCAGCCGCCATGACACCTTCAGCGACTGCCACCTCCTGCCACCTGGTGGCTGCATTGTCCATTTCGGGAAAGATCATCACGAAAATAACGCGCAAAATTTGAAATGTGAACCGACTGTTGTTTGAAAGAAATGGATTAAATGTGATCCGAGTTAAGGGCCAGTTAAGTAATTCGTAACATATTTTTGACATAGTATTTTTGACATATTTTGCAGTAGTTGGTGCATTGGCGATAGCACCTCAGATGATGCCGCAAAACATCCCATTGACATTGATTCAGCGCATTAACGTGGTACGGTTCCTCACACGACCTGGACCTACTTTTGGTGCACTGGACCCATGGGTTGCCGATGTAGCCCCTGATGCAGGTGCACGAGTGGCTGTGGTCGACCGCGCGGCAGTCGGCGTTCACGCCGCAGGGCTGCCGCAGCTTGCACGGGTTTTGGCACTTCCGGTCAAAGCAGGCCTTGTCATTGGGGCAGTCGTCGTCTTTGAGACACTCCGGAGGAGGCGTCGGAGCTGCGGTTGCGGACGTGACCGGAGGAATCACTGCGCGATTGTGGAAAGAAGAAAAGAGGACAGCAAGCGGTAAAGTAGGAAGAAAGGTTTGTGACACTGACAGAAAGGGTACCGGGAAATGAGCATCGACCGCGAATACCTTTTAGGCAGTGCAGAAGAGGGTTGCCCTCGTAACCTAGGAGGCACTTGCAGACGGGACGGTGGCCCCTGGCATCGCAGTCGGCGTTGATGCCGCACGGCTGTCGCACCACGCAGGGATTCTGACATCGGAGGTCGAAGCAAGCCTGGTCGTCCGGACACTCTACATCCTTGCGACACTCGGGCCGCGGAGTCGGCGGAGCGGCCGGAGGGGTGGGTGGCACTACGAGGCAACAAAGGCACCTTACACCAATGTCCATTTTGGACTTCTAAAGCTACTTCTGCTTATCTCTGATCAGCATTCTCTTTTCTTACCCCTGATACACTGAACCCTGGGGTTCCCTTGATAGCCAACCAGGCAGGTACAGACGGCCCTGTGTGACACGACCTTACACTCGGCGTTCACACCGCACTCGTCGCACGGGTTCTGGCACCTGTTGCCACGACACACCTGGTCTTGGCGACACTCGGAGTCTGACTGGCACTCGGGCCGAGGAGTGGGCACCGTAGAGGGTGCTCGGGTCGACGTTTTGGTGTCTGTTGAAATTCATCGTGGAGAAGAGAGAAGACGTGTGTGAGCTTGTATGATTTTAGAATGTATGATGACAACTGCATGGCTCCATAGGGGCACTCTGGGACAGTACAGTCGGGTTTGACCCATCACCGCTATGTTCATACCTTGCTCGGTGGAACACTTTGAACCACTGCATGTCTTACTGTCAAACGACAATGATCAGAAGGCGTGTCGGAGGACTAATTTGTGTCGACTGGATTGTCATTTAACATTCCTTTTATAAGCCCCTGAAGAAGGACTTACTGTAAGTGTCCGTAACGTTGTGCCAGCTACGGTGGTAGTCTGGCTGAGAACGGTAAAAAATTGAGCGAAGACAGTAAGAAACGTTCAGAAGTACGAGAACAGAGGTAGTCTTAGAAGACAGCGTGACAGGGAAGATGGGGTCAAACTTGACTAGACTGTCTGAGTACCCCTATTGAGGAAAAGATGGAAGATGGTAGAAGAGGTCCTCGAGCTTACCGACGAAGCACTGGACGGTAGGGTTGCCCCGGTAGCCCTTGGGGCAAGAGCACACCGGGCGGTGCTCCAGCACCCGGCAGTCAGCGTTGACGCCGCACCGGTCGCAGGGGCTCTGACACTTCTGGGAGCGGCAGGACAGGTCGTCTCTGCAGTCGCTGTCCCGCACGCACTCCGGAGGAGGTCCGGTCACGGGCGTCGGATAGGCCGGGGTGACAGTGACTGCGAGGACGGGCAAGGGGACAGCGGAAGAGGTGAAAATCAAGGAGTGAACGACAAGAATTACAGTAGAACCTGTCTAAGTCAATACTGTAGGGACCGGGCATCACATATCGGTTTAGACAGGTTATTGACTTAGGCAGGGACATTAATCAAGCATGGGGACGATCTCGGGACCGGCCGAACACAGTATTAGTTAAGACAGGTTCTACTGTGTATTACAGTTTTAGCTCCACATTAGGCGTGGACTTGACTTTTTAAAAGAAGGCAAGAAACTGTAAAGGCAAGGAGAGGTGGCCCGGTCGCCGCTTACCTTTGTAGCACTGGAGCAGCGGGTTGCCCTCGTAGCCGATGAGGCAGCTGCAGACGGCCCGGTGGAAGACCACCTTGCACTCGGCGTTGGTGCCGCACTCGTCGCACGGGTTCTGGCACTGCTGCTCGCGACACACTTGGTCACGCCGGCAGTCGGTGTCCTTAAGACATTGCGGTGGCGGCGTGGGATAGGTTATAGGCGGTAAGGTAGAAGTCACAGTAACTGATGGAGAAAATGAAGAAAGACATTGAGAAGGATTGAGACACAGATTGAGGAAGTGCCGGTGGGCTGCTGTACCACCCGGAAAGGATTGTACGGGAAGGAAGTCTTGGACATTGACAGTGAAGATCGAGGGTAAGAGGAAGGTCCGAATGGACAATGCTGGAACTGGAGTTATGGACAGTGGGGAACGGGTGGGTGCCATGGTGAAGAATGACTGCACGGTCAAAACTGGAAGGATGTTTGAAAATTTAGTCCTTTCTTAAATGTCTCGTATGGTTGCTCAGGGTGTCTGATAGTAGGAAGAACCTGGAGAAGTCATAGCAATAGTGATACAATAACTTGGAGAAGTTATGGAAATAGATATGACCTGGAAAATTCATGGAAATAGGTGTAAACTAGGGAAGTCATGGAAGTAGATATAACTTTGAAAAGTCATGGAAGTAGATATAACTTGGAAAAGTCATGGAAGTAGATATAACTTGGAAAAGTCATGGAAGTAGATATAACTTGGAAAAGTCTTGAACACAGATATGACCTGGAGAACACATGTAAATAAACTTGACTAGGAGAAATCATGGAAATTAGTTTTGAGAACTTCGCTTGACTTTTCATCGCGGTCTTGGGCAAGGACATTGCAGTTGATGCTGTCAGTGCTGCCATGCAAGAAGGTCATGGCAGTGTATATTGGCCAAGAAATGTGGTTGGGTGAACACTGTCAATGGTGTCATTGGGGGATGGGGGTATGGCAGCGGATTGGGACCGACCTCTGTTGCACTGCACCGAGGGATTGCCCTCGTAGCCGTTGGGACAACTGCAGACCGGACGATGGTCCATGACCTGACATCTGGCGTTCACCCCGCACTGGTCGCACGGACTGACGCACTTGAAGAGACGGCAAGTGAAGGCGCTGGAGCAGTCGTTGTCCGTGGTGCACTCGGGGCGGCGCGTAGGAGGTTCTACGGGGCCCGGCGTTACCACGGTCACTGAGAAAGTGTCCAAGAAAGGAAGAAACAAAGTGCAAAAATGAACTCAGAGACAAGGACAGGCACATGGCCAGAAGCTGAAAATATGGAGAAAATGTTCATTATAGATGAAGGTGAAGATGGTCAAAGACATCGTTGAGATGAAGGTGAAGATTTCAGCAAGGTAAGATATACCATTGAGATGTCAACGACATTGGAAATTGTCATGTCACCAAAGGGCTAGTTGGGACCTTATCATTGCTCTTAAGCATACAACGAGAAATGACAGTAAATACAGTAAAGAAGACATGGGACGATGCCAGATGAAGCTTTGTTATGGAAATGAGAGGTGCTGCCATAGCACCGGGAAGTACGGTGCGATGGCAAGCGGCAATGATGTGAAAAGAAGACATTGAAATAAGAGATGAAAATTGCAGCTGTCAGAGTTAAACTGAAGACAGTCAGCGGCTTCGTGGCCTGCCTCACCTTTCGTGCATTGGGTCTGGGGGTCTCCCTCGTACCCCTCGATGCAGCTGCAGACCGCCCGGTGCAGGAGCACCTTGCACTCGGTGTTGACCCCGCACTGGTCGCACGGATTCTGGCACTTGTTTCTGCGGCACACCTGGTCCTGCCTGCAGTGGGGGTCTTTGGTGCACTCTGGAGGGAAGGTCGGTCTGGGAGAAGGTGCAGAGGTGGAAGTGCGAGTAGCTGGAAGTGATGAAGAAGACAAAAGAAGAGAAAGAGGTCAAGATGGTCAAGAACTTGTACGGTGAAGAGTGTTTGGGTCATGGACTATGCGGTGCAGCGTCTTAATTGTAAAATTGTAAAAGTTGTAAAAATTGTAAAAATTGTAAAAGTTGTAAAAATTGTAAAAGTTGTAAAAGTTGTAAAAATTGTAAAAATTGTAAAAGTTGTAAAATTGTAAAATTGTAAAAATTGTAAAAGTGCAGCGTCTTGCGGGCAGCGATGAGGGGATCGGTCATGGACTGAGAAAGTGTCCGTCCGACTCACCTTTGATGCATTGGACCTTGGGGTTGCCCTCGTAGCCCGGAGGACATGAGCAGACGGGTCGGTGCGCACGGACCTGGCAGTCTGCGTTCACACCGCACTCGTCGCATGGGTCGCGGCAGCGGCCCGCACGACATACGCGGCTTTGATCGCAGTCGGAGTCGTCGCGGCACTCGGGACGGGTGCTGGGTGCCAGCGGTGGAACCGAGGGGGTGACGGTCACTGGAGGAGAGCGAGAGTCAGACAGACAGACAGACAGACAGACAAGATCACCGCAATCAGTCCATTGCCGTTGATGGCAAGGATGGAACCGATGGAGGTGATGGTGAAGTATGAGGGGTTGAGACATGAGCAAAGACAGACAAGGAAGACAATGAACAATGGGCAATGTGATGGATGGCAGACAATGGTATGTTGAATGCGGATGAGACACATGTGCATGAGCAAGAACTGGCAGAAAGTGATGGAAAAGACATGTGGGTTTTAAGAAACTTAGGCATGGAAGCTTAAGGGGTGTTTGTAAAGGAGTCCATTAGGAGTCAACCTTTACCCCACCGGTTGCTCGAAATGGTCTTCAGACATGCGGATGATGTCGCATGCCGGTATCACACGCTGGGGCGTAATATGAATTTGAAAAAATAAATCCGTTACTCCGGTTACTTGACGTTTATAAATACCGAATGTCATTTTAAGCCCATAAAAATGTAAAATTTCCCTATCATGGTCTTTTCAAAATTTTGCGGAATGTGATTGGGGACATGCCAAAATAGCGGATGGATGGGCCTTCTCACCTTTGTGGCACTGGACCCTGGGGTCCCCTTCGTATCCCCTGGAGCAGCTGCAGACCGCCCTGTGGGCGACCACCTTGCAGTCGGTGTTGACCCCGCAGTCCACGCAGGGGTCTTGGCACCGGCCCTCCCGGCACACCTGGTTGCGCCGGCACTGGGGGTCCGCGGTGCACTCGGGCCGCGGGACGGGGCGGTCGGTGGTGGGACGCGACGAGGTCAGCGGCGCTGCGGTGGACAATGGCCGAAGAAGAGAAGGAGGAAGGCGAGTTGGAAGAAATGAAAGAGAGGCAATGGCAGAAGTTAGACTGGAGGCTTGGAGGTTTGAGAATAGAGTGTAACTAGACCAAGTCCGTAACTTAGTCTAGTGTGGCTCCAAAAGCCACATTTCTGGAAATTCTGGACGTCTTTGGTTGTCCAACCAAACCCCTTCCCAAAAAGACATATTTTGAGAGGCCCCAACTACAGCGCGGCAATGCGGAAGCTTGCTCGATGCATCTTCGAGCACCGCTGAGGATTCCTCCCTAGCGGGGTTCACCGTACGACTGCGGTTTCTAACAACTGCGCTAGTGCGGTGAACCGGTAGTTTTGCGGTATTAACTCTGAGGGACTTAAGTGATTGAGCCACCAAACATTGTGACGCGAGCCTTTGGTGCGCGCTGCCCGTAAAGCTACGCCGTACCCTGATGTCAGCCGTGGACCGGGCAGTGACTCTTCACACCCTGACCACGGTGGACATGGACATCGCAGTTGAATTGGACCTCTAACAGGTTTTTTACATCTTGGTGGCAATTGCCCTAGCTGTCAGGCAGTCTGACATGGTCTTACCGGTGTGACATTGCACCGTCGGGTCGCCTTCGTATCCGTAAAGGCAGGAGCAGACGGCACGGTGAAAGACGACTTTGCACTGGGCGTTGACACCGCACTCCGACAGGCACGGACTGCGGCAGGAGCTCTGCAGGCAGGTCTCCTCCAGAGAGCAGTCGGAGTCCTTGGTGCACTCTGGTGCAGGAACGGGTGTGGGAGGAGTGGGAGGATAAGGCCGGACAGTGACTGCGGCGAGAATGAGGAGAAAGGTAAAGTACAGAGAAGTAGCAACAAAAAACGATTGATGATGATGATGATGATGGTGATAGTGAGATAGAGAGATGGATGTGCGGTGATAACATCGGACATGGTAAAGCGAGGATGCGAGCGGGAAAGGTCTAGATGAACAACGTGTCATAAATATGCACCGGATAGTTTCTGTCTGAGAAAAGAACTTCATTTGCTATTATTGTGTCCTGTGTAAGAAGCGAACAATGTCTTTCATGACTTTGTTCAAAGTATCGCGAATCAATGTTTGTATGTTGTGAGTCTTATCGCGGTGATATATGTTACGCGGTATACTCAAATTCAACAAATATTATAAACAGACTGAAAACGTGGAAACAGAATGGAATTGACAATGAACGGTATGCAATGCTATACGGCCGGTATGAGCCGACGCGTAATATTAATCCGCGATATCCGTAAAATGACCATCTGCTGAAAGCCATGGTCTTGGCATGAGCTGACAATGTCTGGCTAAAAGTGATAACGGACTGACATTGTCCAGTCTAACAAGGCTAACAGTTGCATGGACGTGCAATGTCCTTCCAACGGTGACACATATTGACAGTTTCGGCTTCCTCGTAAAACAGCATGGACCGAAGACTGACATATTGCAACAGGTCACTGTAAGCCTAAGTTGTGACATGTGACCAGAATACTAGCCATTATTTTTCATGATGCAAATTTGACATGAGCTGATAGCCTATGGCAACAGCGTTCCGCGTTAGGCCGTTTAGGGAAGTTCAAGTATAATGTCATCAGTGTCTTCACGTGTCTTCGCAGCTAAATTAAAAATACACAAAATGCCCTAAAACCCCCATAAAATCATAAAAAGGATAAAATTCTACAGTACTTCAGACAAGTAGGTGCTATACTGTAGTTCAGTAAATTTTTTTGTAAAATCGATGGGTTTTAAGCCTATTATTTATAAAATGCAATGCTGACATCATAATTTGGTGGCCCAGCCCAAGACGATGACGTGATACTTGAACGCCCCCTTATCTGTCGGAAGATCCAAGCCGCGAATTCTTGGTCCTCATTTCACTCGTTAACCGACAAGGACAACAGGCCAGGCCGGTAAGACGTGGCCATTTTGTCTTTCCGCTGAAGATACCGAGCATCTTCGTAGTCACATTAACTATGCGATGATTGGCCTATCTTGACATATTAGACCGGCGCGGCGTAGAGCAAATGCCGTTGGACAGACTGTATCTTCGGAAGGTCTTGCCCGGTGGCCTCCGAAAGGGTCTTCGAGCGCATCCTCCGCGATGGACATATTCCCCCGAAACGCGCAATCCCCCAAAATGAATTATCGTATCGGGTTCCTACCTATCGGAGTGCAACCAATCCTGGGGTTCCCCTGGTAGCCCGGCACGCAGCTGCAGACGGGGCGCTTCTCGATGATGCGGCACTCGGCGTACTGGCCGCAGGCTCCGTCGCACGAAATCTGGCAGGCGCCCTGGACGCAGGAGTGCGGAGGGGTGCAGTCACCGTGGTTCTCGCAGAGTTCTACACCAACGAGAGATGAAATGATATTAGGGCTACGTATCAACAGGAGACAGCCATAAGACCCCGCGCCGGAATAGCAGACAATGCCGCTTACGGGATCCCCCACGTAACTCGCGGGGCACCTACACCCGGCAGTGTGCGGCCACACGGCCCAAGCCAAGCCGGGCCCGCCGAGGGTTGTCGGTCAAGCAAGGATCCGCGCAATGGCCAGCGTGACCGCTAAGCACAGCGGGGCAGTCGTCGCGTGTGGCGCAAGTAGGAGCTGCGAAGGAAAGATGTCAGGAAAGGAAGAGGGTCACTGGATGTTAAAGGGACGGATCCAGGACTTTTTGAAAAGGTGGCCGGCTTTTGGAATTTTCAAAATAGTCAGGGTTAACATAGTCTTTCCTCCTTACGTGTTCAAAAAACTAAGTTACAAGGAATAAATACAGTAGAACCTGTCTAAGTCAATACTGTAGGGACCGGGCATCACGTATCGGTTTAGACAGGTTATTGACTTA
>JAQFYZ010001803.1:0-20644 GCA_034695085.1 Cylindroiulus punctatus
ATTATTACCTGACAGACCTAAGAGAAATTTATCTGAAATGTAGATGGCCATCTTGTTTTAAAATACATCTAATTCCAGTAATTAGATGTTTCAATTTGCAGTGTACGTTTGAAAAGATCATAGTTCTTCATTGTTTATGATCTCAAACTTTCAGTCCATACACATATGATCAACTTATTGCAGTCATTGCACCTACCTGTACATGTATATACGAATGCAGAAACATTCCATCTTCAATGCCCTTTGTCCTGCTTCACGTGATTTCTGGAGTTTGTCCCATAGACAAGGGAGACATACCATATTGAAACGCGTCAATAAGACCCTATATATACAAGTAAATAACACCTCAATTCCGTTTATCCGTTGAGGGTCAATGACACATGTGTACTCAATTTGATCTGTGATGTGCTGGATGTACCTCAGCATGCATGATATCGATTGAGACTTCCTTGCATCAATAATGTTCAATGGCTTTACTGAAATTATTTTTATTATTGGTATTTCCTTTGACGATGACAATGCATGTTTGTCTTCATTAGCAATCAAATGCTAGCCGATGACATATGTTAACGTTTTCAATGATGTTTTCAATGGCAATGACAATTCTTTCAACAAGCTCATGTATTCAGAACTTTTCCAAAACTTTTCTAATGTACTGTACATGTATAGCAAAAGCAACGGAATGTTAGCGAAGGCATAGCTATTATGATATGTGAGGTTATCCGAAAGCAAGGGTTTGTCACATTTGTGTTAACATGGTAAATGCATGTTTGTCTTTATTGGCTATCAAATGATAACCGATGGCTTGTTAATGTTTTTAATGGTGTTTTCAGTGGCAATGACACTTCTTTCAACAAGTTCATGTATTCAGAACTTTTCAAAAACTTTTCTAATGTACTGTCCATGTATAGTAAAAGCAACAGAATGTTAACGAAGGCATAGTTATTTTGATATGTGATATTATCCGAAAGCAAGAGTTTGTCACATTTGTGTTAACATTTCAAATGCACGATATTTACTATCATCGAAAAGCAACATGGCGTTTTAAGTAAAATACAGTACTGTATTGGCGAGTCTGACAACATCATACATGGCAACGAAAAAGAGCTGCAGAAATTGATTGACTGGTGCTATATCTGTCCTATCCGAATTTACCGTTCGTTACAAAACATAAGTTTGCTTCTAATCTACCACCATCACGGACATTGTTAAATTCGTTGATCCTATTGGAGATCCGGATCTTGGTGGGCCCATACAAGTTCGTCTTGAACTCAGTAGGCATCATGCCTCCGCTGCCGCCAAGGCACCGCAGCAGTCCTCCCTGCTTTGCCAGCTTGTCCAACTCCAGCAACAGCTCGCAGAAGTTCTTGGCGCTGAGGTTCCTCTCCAGGAGGCGCAGCACGAACCAGTCGCAGTAGGAGGAGCTCTGCACCAGGTCCTGCATGGCCAAGCGGTCCGATGGGCGACATCCGCACCGCAGCACCAACAGGCGCAGCCTCTCAGAGGCCATCAAGAGGAGTCGGTAGGCCACGGCCAGGCCGCTGACCACCGCCAGAATGATGTACCAGAACCAGAGAAAAAGGAAGATCTTATCGTTGGCCACGTTGACCAGCAGTACGCAGAGGGCATCGTGGTTCTGGATGCTGCCGGAGGGCCCCACCTTGTGCGCGGTGCACTTGGCCAACCTGGGGAAGATCTTGGCCATCGGATCGATGCTGTTGGACCTGACCACCTCGCTGCCATAGGCGGTGAAGTCGCCGCCCAAGAAGGCGTCCGTCAGGAAGATCTGGCAGATGACCACCACCAGGTTGAGCATCTCGCAAGCTGCATGCACCATGGCGTAACATGTGTTTCCGTTCTTGCAGCGTTGGAGGTGCTCGGCCAGCAGGTGGACATTGGACACTCGCTCGCCCTCGTCCTCTGCCACCAGGGCGTCCAGCCCCAGGAGGATCTTCTCCAGCCTCTTGCCCTCCAGCGCCTTCCAGAGCAGGTGGGGCAGATGGAAGGTCATTGCAGCGAAGAACAGGAAGAAGCCAACCCATTGGTAGTATGCGTGGTATCTGCGTTCCTCTTCAGGGCCGGCGTTGACCACCCCTGGGGCGATGACCTCCTGGCCGACCTTTGACCCCAATGAGCCTGGCACGGTGTAGGTCGTGTGCATCCAGCAGTAGGAGTCCAGGTACTTGGCCGGAAACTCCTCCTTGTGGGTGGTGAAGACTCGATGGCCTGGCCGAAGAAGACGTCGGCAGTGACCAGAGCGCTGAAGATGACCAGCAACAGGACTGTCAGCCGGCTGTGCAGCTGGAAGACGAGGTTCTCGATCGCCGGCGACCAGCCGGACAGCTTGGCGAAGCCCTTGAAGGAGGAGATGGCCTTGAGCATCTTGGAAGACTGTAACCCCTTTGGCTGATCTAAGGGTTATAGCCAGGCATCCATGGCAGACCCATGCTAACCTCCCAGCAAGCAACTTCAGATGGAGCTGCTGCCATTGGCTGAGACAGCTTTCACTTCAGTTGCCATTGGTTACGAACGAGCTGTGATGTTGTTGGACATTTCAGAGGCATGACATCAGAATGTAATGGTTGTTAGGCGTTTTCTGTACGGAGCATATGTGTATGTATATGTCAAGTTGGCGAAAGGGACAAGTAAATAGCAACAAAGATAGCTTCTGAAGATACCCTATGGTGTATTTGCAAAGTTGCTTATGTTTTTACCTGAGAAATAAAATGCAATGGTCAATATTGCAATATGCAATATGCTCGTAAATTTTGTTTACCCATCTGAGCAATGATATCGCCTCAAGTGGATAATTTGTATAAAATTTAAATGGATGTGATCTTCCTCGAGATCTGTATAAATGATCACTTCAATTTTTGAGTTCACCTTCTAATTTTGTTGATGGAGCAAAATGAAGTTCTAAAAACGTTCTAGTATATTATGTTTAAGAAACGCCCACGGCAGATGATGGTTAGAAAATGGCATGTTGTTGCAATTGACATGAGCTTGGCAGTTGCTTTCATTGATGCGATATCTTCGTCTCTGTTTGTATGTTCATTCAAGATGTTCGGCCAATATTATTGCGATAAACAGTACAAAATGTCATAGGTAAGGCATGCACATGTATGTCTGGAAACCTAAAGTGAAAGTTTGTGTTTGACTTCTCTTATCGAAGTTTGTTTCACTCTCTGGTGTAACATGATGGAGCAACAGCTGTACATGAAAAGTTGTAGAGGAGGGCGAATTAACTTAGTGTAAAAACAGCTGATGTAAACTTGGACACGTTTCTGTGCATTTATCTCATATTTCTGGTACAGCAGGTTTGGCGTAATACAGTGCACAGCCCAATTCCTTTAGTGATATGCATAATTCAAGAATCTTAGTCTATATCTACTTATATACGCAATACTGAAATCTATTGGGAGTGTGCAGCGAAAGGGTCGCCATCTAGTGGCAGTCGAGTAAGCTCCCATGAAAGTAGGATACTTTCATCAACTAACACGGCGAAGTTGGATAAAATCAGGCTCGTGGCCCAAAAATAAATACGGAATTCTTTAAATACCAACAGAGAGTATTATTGGGTAACACAGAGTTAGTTAAAACCGTGTTAAAATAATAATTAGCCTGCATTTACGAGCTTATTTGGGGAAAATGAAAAACTTCCCATCGCATGTGAGGCTTTTATCCTACTCTCGAGGCCATGAAAGTGACTGACTGCAGCGCCACCAGTGGCGTTGCACACTCCCAATTATTTTGGTCATCTTACCATCGGATACCTGCTTTCGAGATGTTTGCATTAGAAAGCAAAGTGCCTTGACTGGAGGACAAATAGCAATGTTTATATGTCGACGTTATCTTAGGCCTAGATTTGTTTTTGAACCAGATTTCAGCAAACAAAAGCAAGTTCGGTCAGGCTCACTTTCATTCTGCGAACACACTTTTAAAGACCACTACGCTGAAACCAAACTGATGACAACAAAATGAGTGTTTAATCCACGTGAATATCACAGAAATTCACGGAATAGTGGTTGACTGCAAAAGGACTTATTACAGTACAATGGTTATTACAAGGGGAATACTTGCTGATACTAATTACACTGGTCGCCTCCATGTCTGAACAATGACAGTCAGTATTGCAAGGTATTTACTAGGATACCTCATGGAAGTCCATGTGGCTTGTAGTTTTCTGAAGATGGCCAAAAATTTGCTAAATCTAGTTATACTTTTTATCGGCACGTTTGTCTCGGTAATCCGTGACCAAGTCTACAAACTCCGTCACCGTCAAGTTTTTCTTGCACAAGCTCAGCATGAACCAGTCCCCTATGGTGCAGCCCCTGACCACTTTCTTGACAGTGTCCTTGTCCTCCTTGGGCAGTCCCATGCCGAGCAGCCCGGCGCGCAGGCCCTCGAAGAGCAGCATGAGGACCCTGAAGAGCACCATGGCCACGGAGATGGCGGCCAGCCCGATGTACCAGAACCAGAGAAAGATGAAGATCTTCTCGTTGATGATGTTGATGGGCAGCACGCACAGGGTGTCGTGGTTCTGGACGGAGCCTGCAGGCCCGTGTTGGCGGAAGGTGCACTTGGTGACCCTGGGGAAGATCTTGACCATGGGGTCGGTGCGGTTGGCCTGGTTGGTGGAGGCGAAGGTGATGACCTCCGTGCCGTAGGTGGTGAACTCCTCGCCCAGGAAGCGGTTGGTGAAGAAGATCTGCCCCACGACGTTGACCAGGTTGAGGACCTCGCAGGCCACGTAGACGACGGCCTGCCAGGTGTGGGTGCCCTCCCCGTCCATCAGGTTCTCCGCATTGGGCTTGTTGGACAAGATCTTGTCCACGTCCGTCTGGTGCCAGAAGTAGCGCGGCGCGTAGAACATGATGGCCTGCAGGAAGAGGAACAGGCACACCCACTGGTAGTAGGCGTGGTAGACCACCTCGTCTTCCGGAAGTCGGTTGGCCACCCCCGGATGCGCCACCTCGTCGCCCACTGGGATGTCGAAGGCCTTGGGCAGCGTGTACGTGGCGTGGATCCAGCAGAAGTTGTTGATGACGTCTTCTGGGATGCCGTCGTCGTAGTCCATGGTCGTCATGCAGCTGATGGCGTCGCCGAAGAACTGGTCCGACACCACGATGACGCTGAAGCAGATGAGCAGGGTGCTGGTGAACTGGTAGTGCAGCCGGAAGACCCAGTTGTCCGAGCTGACACTGTCTGGCTTCAGAAAGGAGGTTAGGTCTTTCAAGGCGTTCATCTTGGAGATGTTGAAGATGTTCTGCTACAGGACCAATGCGGTACACCACCCCTCAATCGTTTAGTGTTTGCAAGTAATCGCAGTAGCTAATCACTTCGGTTTTATCGGCATATCGCTATCATGGGCTACTTGAGTGTAACGATAATTCTATCCGGTTATATATACGCTGTAGTTCAATACTATATCCTTCGTATATAGGAGCGTATATGGTGTTGTAATTTGGAGAATGTAGGGCTGATAAAAGTATAATGAATGCATTGTGGACTCTCCTACTGCGTACCAGCAAAGATATGACATGTCCATTTTATCAGTGGTTACCGACTGACTCGAGTGGACATCAATATCTGTTGTTGTATGGATCGATCGCAGTACTTGGTAGCAGTCAATTTTCTTCAAAACAGTCTTGAATTGCTTCTATATTGGCCACAACTGAAGCTGAAGGCGGCCATTTTCCCTTTTAAATCATCAATTTGGAGATAATAAATATCTCCAAGACTCCAACAACAACATCATTGCTGAATTGAGTTTCTGATAGCTTAATTAAGATGCACATAAAGCAACTGCATGCAGTGATTAAATCTTCCAAGCAGAAAATATTTCGTGTCACACTCAAACAATATTGAACTTGTTAGTTATTAATTTAACTTGCAGTAACTGCATTAACTTGCAGTTAATGGGGAAAATAATTGCAGATTACCTGAATTTGACACGAAATATTTTCTGTTGGAAATTAATGAACTCTGTTGGCAGATGTTTTTCTCAAAGTATTTTGTGTAGAGAGGGTTGTCAATTATCTCTACAACCAAACAGAACAGTAGCAAAATGAATAAAGACCTGGAATGAGGACACTAAAGTGTGCAAGATGAGCATTGGCCAAGCAGCCCTTTCACCATGCCCTTTACTGGATAGCCAACCTGACATTTGACATAAGTGGTATCATCGCATTGCATCTTACTGCGATTCTGCTAATTTGTTGCCACTATTTATGATCCACCCTTCATATATGAATTTGATTGACGACTCATGTTATTGGAGTTTCAGGAATTCGGACTCGTGCATTCATGTTTATCTGTTTTCGCAATAAACTATTATCAATTAGTTCGATAAATAAGATATCAAAAGATGAAAACATTGCTTTATTCTTTGTAGGGGAGCGATTGATACAGTTCTAACAAAAACAAGTAAAAAATAACAAGAACATATTCAATTTCAATTCAAGTTCCTTATGTGCCTTGTGCTTCGTCTCTTCCCTGTCAGCAAAGATCTGAGAGGACCAAGGCTGGGTGCCATTCTCTTTCAATTTCTTATGTTTACATATGTTCTGCTTGTTGAGCTGATGTTCAAACATGCTGGTCATCCTCCGCATTTCTCATGGCCCTGGTCAAGTTGCTAGTTCTCGCTTTGTGGTCGTTTGTCTTGAGGAGGAGCGGCTGCGTGTCCTTGTAGCCGGAAGACGCCTCCATCAGCAGCTTCAGCTTGTCCACCAGCGTCTTGAAGTCGGTGGCCACGTAGTTCTTCTGCACGATGGTCAGCAGGAACCAGTCGCCCAGCTGGCACCTGGGCATGACGCTGTCCAGCAGGATCTTGACCTCCTCCGTCTTGCGGCACTTCATGTCCATCATGCGGCACTTCCTGAAGACGAAGGGCAGCTGGGCGACCATCCAAGCCAGGGAGACGAAGGCCAGCGCCGCGTACCAGAACCAGAGGAAGATGAAGATCTTCTCGTTGATGACGTTGACCGGAAGCACGCACAGGGTGTCGCGGATCTCCACACTTCCGCCCACGCCGTAGCGGGGGAACTTGCACTTGGTGACCAGTGGGAAGACGCGCACCATCGGGTCTGTCCTGTTGACCTGCGGGGTCATGGGGAAGTAGAGCACATCCAGGCCGTAGGTCATGAACTCGCCGCGCAGGAAGGCGTTGGTCAGGTACATCTGGGCGATGGCGTTGGCGCCGTTGAGGACCAGGCACAGGAAGTAGGTGGCCACCGCCAAGCCGTGGCACCCCAGGGTGGCGTTGAGGTAGCCAGCCAGGCTGTCGATGTCCTTGTCGTCTCTGACGCCCTTCTTGGTGAGCAGCTTCTGGAGGCCCTTGCCGAAGGCGTTGCTCCAGAGGTACTTGGTGAAGTAGAAGAAGAGGGCCTGCACGAACAGGAAGAAGCACACCCACTGGTAGTAGGCGTGGTAGACCACATCGTCCCCAGGCACGTCCGTGTCGATGCCGTCGTAGGCCACTTCCTGCGTGCCCCAGCCCATGGGCCTGTTGTGGGCCTTGGGCAGCGTGAAGGTGGAGTGAGACCAGCAGTAGTTGTCCAGCAGGTTGAGGGGCGTCTCGCCCCGCGCCGATGGGACGCAGCTGATGGGGTCCCCGAAGAACTGCTTGGTGGACACGATGATGCTGAAGGCCACCAGCAGGACGGAAGTCAGGTTGTAGTGCAGCCGGAAGACGAGGTCGTCGGTGATGACGCTCGGCTTGAAGTAGCCGCTCAGGGTGGAGAAGAAGGACAGGACCATGGCTGTCTTGGGGTGCAACGTCAGTCTGGCAAGGTATTCGGTGCGACACTGTGCCACTGGGCCGGAGATTGCAGGATATCTTCTGATACTGTTAACGTCATCAGATAAAAGTTTTGATGGAGGAATACACTGCAGAAGAATTAATTGATTAATTGGTCTATGGATTATACCACAGTTGTAGAGGTTTTAATAGTTCTGGCAGCTGGATTCTGCATTTGTAATGATTTCCACCTAACCAGAGACAATGATATGATATTGCTCTGCCTTTCCAAGAAGTGCCTTTTTTGCAATTAATGCACTCATGACATTGCATCAAGGCCTATCCTTTACTTTCTCACATCTGCAAAACGATATCCTTATTAATTGTAGATATAGGGTTTATAGAGGTTTTAACAGTTCTGGCAGCTGGATTCTGCATTTGTAATGATTTCCACCCAACCAGAGACAATGATATGATATTGCTCTGCCTTTCCAAGAAGTGCCTTTTTTGCAATTAATGCACTCATGACATTGCATCAAGGCCTATCCTTTACTTTCTCACATCTGCAAAACGATATCCTTATTAATTGTAGAATGAGGATTGGACTATAAATTGGCAGTGAAGTGGTGTGAACTAACTATAGTAAGCAGCATTCTGTCTAAACATAGCTACTGCATATTTGTTCTTGAAATCAAAATGCAACTGTGGTTGTTAGAGGCATTCTATAAAGAGCTATTCAAAATGAAACAATATCAACATTATCTGTGAGATAAGTTAGTTATCAGTGCACATATTTTGTGTTATTACTCGCAGAATACTTCACACTTAACAAATATAAGGACTACACTCAATTATGTTTTCAATTGATTAGCAAATGCGAAAACTCAGTTCAGTATCATAAATTCTGAATGAACATAGTTTCACCGTTTAGATAATGTTTGCCATTGGAATTCCAAGCATCTTTAACTTTCCATTGTTCCAGTGTTTTCTCCAGATAAATCGTTTTTATCACAAAATGTTTTGAGAAAAAACGCAATCAATAATAATTCGATGAGCTGATCCGGTTTGGCGTGTCTTCTCGTAGGTACTGATTAAAAATGGATTATATATCGATCAAGGTGCAACCATTGTACAGGTCTGCAGCTGATACAGACAACATATCTGAGTTTTGAATCAAAATTCAAGAGGTTGGTTAATAATGGGAATTATGGAAGCTGCAACCACTGGGGCAGAGAATGCGTGGAACAATTCTGATTGCAAAAAGGATGGCCTATCCTTCTGATCTTGATTTCCTTCAGGGGTCATTGACAAGGCCCTCTTAAGTGACAACATGATGGTTGGCCGTAGATATATGACATTGATTGGCTGATAAGATATCAACAAGCTCCTGATCAATGTAATTAGCTTGTTTTATTGATGTTGACGAGTTCTTAGACAATAACTTCCTTTCGGGTACTTCCAAGATGGCGGAAATCAGCGCCTACACCTTCATGGTGAACACGTTCAAACAGGTCATCATCCCCGACTTCGCCATCGACGACTTCTGCTTCCGGTTGCACCACCACTACACGGTGCGCATGTTGATGATCACCGTCTTCCTGTCCTTCCTCTACAAGGCGCTGGACCCCATCACTTGCTTCACGCTCACCAAGGACTTTCCAGACAAGGTCCTCAACTCGTACTGCCTGATGCAGAACACCTACACGCTGCCCGACGCCATGGACAAGCAGATAGGGAGCGAAGTGGCCTTCCAAGGCGTGGACGGCGCATTTCCTGACACCCCCAAGGAGTACCACAGGTACTACCAGTGGGTCCCTGTGGTCCTCCTGGCGCAGGCCATGCTCTTCAAGCTGCCCTGCTACCTGTGGGAGACCAAGGAGCGCAAGAACATCAAGGGCCTCATCTTGGACATGAACAAGCCGCTTCCGGTGGCCGACGCCCACGTGGGCATGGTGGCCAAGCACCTGATGGACACCAGGGGCAAGTACCGAAGGATCGCCTCTTGGTATCTGGCCTGCAGCTTCTTGAATCTCGTCAACGTTGCCTTGCAGCTGGTGTTCACCGACATGTTCCTGGGCGGCGAGCTGCTGGAGAACGGCTGGCATCTCCTGCGCATGGTCAATGCCAACTACAACGAACGCACAGATAGGATGGTGGCCATTTTCCCCAGGGTGACCAAGTGCACCTTCAACCAGTTTGGCGTCGGCGGCGACGTGCAGCACTACGACGCCATGTGCGTCATGCCCTTCAACTTCTTCTACGAGTGGGTCTTTGTGTTCAACATCACCTGGTTCGTGTTCGTGACCGCCATGACCTTCTGGTACGCCCTGTGCTACCTGGGAGCGTTTGCCAGCTACAAGATCCAAGTCTTTCTGGTGTCCTTCCCCTGCCTGTGGTGCAACTCCGAGGACAAGGACCTGAAGCTCGTCCTGGAGCAGCTCGACTTTGGCCATCGCTTCGTGCTCACCATGCTGAGGAGCCGCTTGAGCATGGTCCACTTCGAGAAGCTGGTGGAGCAGCTGAAAACTGAATTAAAGCCACAGGATGACCACGAACAAAATGCCAGTCGGGATGCTTTGGGACAGAGGTCGGAGAAGGAGCAGTTGCTCAATTCTGCTTGATGGAAGTTGGAGCATGCTTCCTCTTTGCAGTAGCACAAATCGACCAGATGACTTCATTTTTTCTTATCCCATTCGACATCATATCTTGGGCTAAAAATGTTGCAAAAGGGATGTCATAATGTTCCTAACATATGATGTGAAACTGGCCGTTTGAATTGACATCAAATTTCTAAGAAAAAGACAATCATGAAAATGTACAATGTACAGCAGTTCGCTATGATACAGGAGGATACCAGCTAGGTCACTGTTGCTTGAATAGAGTAGTACCACATAAACATGAAACAGAATGGTTTTATCACCATAAGTTGTTTTTTCTAAGTTGCTAATTCTGCCATGGCCCATTTGTTTCTGAAAACGGGAGTAAATCTAACTCAATTGTATTGTGCTGCGCTAAGTGCCTACTGAATGGTATATGATGACATGTTTTATAAGTGGTCCGCTGTGGTCAAAGGCAGGCAAAAAATGACTTCCTTCGTAGAAATGTTTTTAAACATAGTCCTTAATTGGAAAAAAAACGCACAAAAAATCGCATCTGGGACTTAGTGATGTCATACCAAGTGTTATGCAAAAATGACGTCGTATGTGGACATGCTATTTTGGCCAATGTGCTACCTGGGAAATACTGTAAATAAACTTACCAGAAAATGACATCAAAAACGTTGTAAAGTGCGTGGTCAAAATCACCTAGTCTTAGAGCACCAAAATCCATGTCCTCTCTGTACAATGTTAGATCCATTAAATGCTAATTTTGAATCCTCAATGTTTAATTTTGGTTATTCCTCTCTGTCATAGTTGGTGCTCTTAACTGAAGCAGGCTACTTTGGTTATGCTTTTTGAGTTCTGGCTGTGTACTAACCATGCATGAATTGTAACATTGACCGAAAACTTAATCATACTTGAGATCATTCTTATCAATACATGACCAATATGTTTATTGTTAGTCATATCCATGTGCATTCGAATTGGGAATGGTAATTGGACAACGAATTCGTCCTCATAACAGGGATCCGCCAATTGTTGCAGTTCTATGCAATTACTACGAATTGTTGCAATTTCGCAGTGTTTGATATTGTTGTTGTACTCATGGAGCCATGAGACCCCCATCTCAGAAGTAATATATATGGTTGTTGGATATCTATGGTTTGTTGTTGAAGTTGCAACTTATATGTACAATGTAGGTGATAAATGAATACATTTTTGACAATGTTAACTGTTTACTCATTGATGTGCCTCCAAAGGATTTTTTAAATTACCCACACTTTGGATTTCTCTGATGCCGTTTCTGATGCAAGAACCACGATGCCAACAACTGTACCCGTTATCATCATATCATAAAACCTATACGATCAAACAATAAATCGACTGATAAGTGGTCTTTAACTCGACAGAAATAGTTTTAATTGTCGGGAATTGCGAAACTTTGTCATTATTTTGACCTTCTAGCCGGATCAACGGAATACAATGTCGAAAACATATCTGCAATGACTGTGACATTGCTACATGTCCATGTATGTTGTCAACTGAGTTTAAATCTGGACTGGGTTACATGTTGATAATGACATAAAATTAGGTATTTGCTGTAAAGACATTTATCATTGCCACACACATTCGGTGGGAACATAATAAAGACATGGAAAAATTGGCAAGAAACATGTTATTCCGTTGTTGATATTACAGGTCTGGTCTTGATTTGTGAGGTAGTCCATGTCCATGCGTAACGGAAAGTCATCACATGTTGCAATCCAGCACATACGAGCGTACATGTACCTGCTTAACGTACCATGTTGGAGTATGTGTTAGGAATGTTTTCACACCACTAATTTACGTGCAATTGTGGCAATACTATAACGTGAATCATTTGATTGATGCACTCTTATCAAGGTCGTCAATCTTGCATTGATATTTGTTATTGACTTCTTGTTTTCATTTGTTTTCATAAAGTCATGAAATTGTAGACTGCATGCATAACAGCAGTGACAGTTGGCCAGAGTGGTTGTTTGTTCGTGATCCAACAGTTGTATTTTTTGTTTCGGTGTCCCTCATCTCCTGAAGTGCAATGGCGTCAGTGGAAGTAGTGGGTTTCTTGTTAAAAAGACTGGACGAATTGGTGGTTCAACGTGTGGTCATCGACGACATGTTCTTCCGCCTGCACCACGCCTGGACATGCCCAGTGATGTTCATTTTCGTGTTCGTAAGCCTTCTGTACCGGATGCTGGAGCCGATCACCTGCACTGCCTCCTCCAACGGCCTTTCGGAAAAGGTGCTGAACGCCTACTGCCTGATGCAGAACACGTTTGTCTTGCCGGACGAGATCGCCAAGAACATCGGCCAGCAAGTGTCCCACCAGGGCGTTGACAAGTTGATGCCAGACCAGCCCAAGTCCTACCAGAAGTACTACCAGTGGGTGCCCATCCTGCTGATGGCTCAGGCCATCCTGTTCTATGCCGCTCGCTGGTTCTGGGAGAAGAAGGAGAAGGGCATCACCAGGAACCTTCTGCTCAACCTGGACGTGCAGATCCTCAAGGTCCAGGGCGGGGATAAGCTGATGTCCGACCAGGACATGGAAGACAGGGTGGGCAGGCTGGCCAGCTTCCTCAACAGCACCTACGGCCGGTACCGCTCGTATTACTACATATACCTCCTCTGCACCCTGGCGAACCTGCTGAACGTCTGTCTTCAGATTGTGTTCACGGACATGTTCCTGAACGCCTCCTTCTTCGAGAACGGTTGGATGGTGATGGGCTTGCTGAACACCGACTACGGCAACCGGACCGATCCCTTGGTGGCCATCTTCCCACGCGTGGCCAAGTGCCAGTTCCGGCAGTTCGGTGTTGCCGGGGACGTCCAGACCCACGACATCCTCTGTGTTCTGCCCTTTAACTTCTTCTACGAGATGATCTTCGTCTACAACCTGATCTGGTTCACGGTGTTGGCCTTCTTCAGCGTCCTGGGCCTGCTCTTCTGGGCCGTCAACTACTTCTCGCTGCGTGCAAGGGTCTGGTCCGTGGAAGTCTGGAAGAAGTCCTACGGCGAGGACCCCAAAGAGATGCTCAAAAGCATCTTGAGAAAGCGAGACGTTGGGGATTGGTTCTTGCTGCGCTTGCTGGCCGTCAACATGAGCGCCAACCACTTTGCCACGCTGCTGAAGAAACTGAAGGCTGCTGATGGAGACGAAACCTTTTTGCCCATGGTCACAAACACTTCCAGGAAGGGAGGCGATGACTGAGACCGGGAAACAACGCCATCAATGTTCTTCTGGGGTTTCCTCCATTCTCTGGAAATTCTGTGGCCTTCTATGGCCTGTGTTCCCAAGGTGGTGCTGTGCAGTGAAGTCACCATCACGTTCATGAGCTCCAAGCATGGCTTCAGGACAATGAAAACTTTAATTTATTTTGCTCAGATAATCAAGAGGGAATTTATGGTTTGAAGTCCAGAATGGTTGAATGTCCAGAAAGTGTTTTCTGAATCACATAGGGCATGTATACGTGAATGTTGTACGTAAAGTGTATAAAAAAATCACTGGTTGGTGCAGTCTTTATGCACACACATTATGCCAATTTTATATTGGTATTGTATAATAACTATGGTAAGAGTACCAATTACAGGTGGTCTGGCCTAGCAGTTATGATATTAAAATTTTTATTGTTTTAATTCTGAGAAGAGGAATCTTTAATATGCCTACATGAAAGTCATGCTGAACAATTTGAAAGAAGTGGATCACACAATACCTGACCATGAAAATAATCGTTTACCAAATCTATGAAAAATTGGCAAATTGTACTTCGGGCCTGTAAGATTTTCAATTTTTCAGGGTCCACATACGGCAGTCTTATTTGGCTACGGTATTGGCTGAAGAGGAGTTATCTCTACATGTGCCTCTGGACTTTGATTTGAAAATATAGAAAAATTGGGATTTGCTCCCCCCTCCTGTGGGCCCCGTCAGCTTTCAACAAGGGCACAAACGACTCACTTCTTCGGGCCCCAATTCCCACGTCCCTGGAAAATGTCAAATTTGTATATATAAAATCATTGTTAGAAGTTCGTATCGGATTTTTTCGAATGGACCATGGGGCGTTTATAAAAATTGTACAGCTGAGGTGACAACTACATTTACATGCACAGTCTGGTGTCATGACAGTGTTGATAACCTTGCAAAAGTTACGCACTGATGTTGCGTTATCTCGATAGAGGCCCGACGGTAGCGCATGTTAGTTAGGATAATTGTAGTCCTTGTACAAATGCCGGTGCCCACCAGTAGCTCATATTGCCATGTGTGACCCTGGCACGATGTGATAACTAGCATTACTTTACTCGTTTGACAATGTTTTGTATTATTATGTAAACGGTAGCAAAGGTAATTATTGCGTTACGTTATTTAAATTGACTTTGCCCACACTTAAATAAATATTGAATTTTTTTTATCATTATTGAATATTGGTTGCTAACTGTTAGTACCTTCAGGGACATCTATATGGGACTTTTTGGTGAAATATATTGTTATTATCACCTTGCCGTGGCTATTCTATAGAATGGAATAGCAAGATGGATATTGGCGGTTGAATTTGAAATATTAAAATTTGTCATGCTGCCGAAATGTTCTTATTATAGAAGCGGATTTACAGAAATATTACATAAAGCTTCAGAAAAATATCCTCACTACATGTATAATGCAAAAAGTTATTTCTTAAATGTATGTTTATCTCTTTAGGTGGGACTTATATTCTGGACAGAGCTGATGAAATCATATACATGTACATGTATGTCTGCACCCAAGTGGAAGACAAAGGCTACACCCTCCGTAGACCAAGTCAATAGCGAGGACCACACGAGGGCAGATATGATGGAGTTATTGAAATTCTAAGTCAGGTAAAATACGATGTTGATCATTTATTCCAAGATAATATTCTTCCTAGCTAAGAGATAACCGAAAAAAACACAAATTGCATACAGGAAATAAGCTTTCAAAAGTTTTAATTATCAAAATCCAGCAAATATACACGCGAAAAACTCCAATGAGAAGTGTCTATAGCTTCATTCAAAATGCAGCTTGTTTGGGTCAGTAAATCTCGCAGTCAGAACATAAAAGATGGCCGGTAAAGGAGCCAATGCAATGAGACCAGCATGAAATGGGAGATTCCGTAGCTCCGTGATCGCAATGATGCCGTAGGCATGGAGCGCCCAGTGCAACACAAGAATGACGAGATTCCGAATGTCCAAAACTGTTGTGAACACAAGAGATTTCATGGACTGGAAGAGGCACAAATAAATAAGAATGAGTTGTGATCGGCTGATCAATTTCCCCGAGCCAACAACAGTGTTGTCTTTACCTGGTCCAGTTGAAACGCAAAATGCGCTGCACTGGATATGACAGATAGGATCATGGTGATGTATGGAAAGGAGTAATCTGCATAAAGAAAGGACAGGCATGAATTTTTCAACAAGACCTATGGGGGCAATGTGACATAGCGTCGTCAATCATTTTATTTTACACAGCAGTCCTCCGGCAACGGCGTGCAGGACGGTCAGCCCCGGCAGAAAATACATGGCAGCATACACGGAAGTTTTGCCCCGGACCGGCAAGAACTTGCTGGCCAGGATGGGGCGAAGCAGCAACAGCATGACCAGGCAGAAGGCGTAATAAATTAGCATGATTGTATATCTGAGGGAAAAGCATCATCTGCGGTTAATGCAATCTACTTTGATAACGTAACTCATGAACATTACTCACAGTGGATACACTGCTTCGTGCGTGCAGTACAGCATCTCATCGTAACCCGGGCTGGGATTGTGCAACATGGTGTACCAGTCGGAAATGCCCTGGACGTGACACGAGTGGATCTTGAACGTCCATCTGGGTTCCACGACGAGGACGGTGAGCACGGCTGCTATCACCGTCTCCACCAAAGCAGAGAAGTGCAAGATCAAAACGCCCCTGGTGAAGCTACAAGTAAACAGTGCCGAGTCAAGCAGAGGCTACGAATACGGGGAGCCACCGACTGCATTTTGATAGCAACTCCGGTGGCATTCCACATATTGGGATGATCACGTCAGCCCAGCATGCCTGGACCTTCCCTCCGAGTAAGCCAGCAGCGCCGCAGACGCCGAGCTCGGAACGCTGCCTGGCTCAATTGGACGAGCGCCAGACACGGTCGTTAAGATACAAACCAATGCTTGTCGTGCACGACAGCCTCACACGGCCTATACCTTCGCCTTTTCACGGCCATGTCGATGCTGAACCAGTGAAGTGTGAGCGGCAGCAGAGCCATGAACCCCATGTACAGCCAGTCGTAGAACGTGGGCTCATCCAGACACTGGACGCACGTGGAGAGCAGCGGGTAGGTGTGGTTGCGCCTGAAGCCGCGAGGGCAGGCCTGCAAAAAGAACGTACATTGTCAATGAACAACCATACGTGTGAAGCGCAACGGCAAGTTGACGGGATGGTAACACTGCTATCATCATCATCCAACATCTGATGTCTGCTTCGCCAATAATTTCCACCTGTGTTAAGTGGTGTAGTCTCTGCAGACTATCTCCACTAGACTTTCATATCATCCACTCATATGCGATGTGGACGACCTCTGCCAGATTTCCCTATTATCATCTCAAAACACGAAAGTCTCACTCTTCGGGATCGTTCATCTGGATGACCTTATGCGCCTTATTCCATATTTAGTCTTAACCGATTTCATCATTTGTAACTTTCATCTGGCAACACCTTAATAACCCAGATTAACTGCACATGTCAAACTACATGTAGCACAAACATTGCATAAACTTGTTAGTTTTCTGCAACGTGTGCTATACCGGCTTTTTCAAACTGGTTTGAAATGCCGCAACCGTAAATCCGTTCATTTGTGAGACGAACAGGTTTGGAACCCATGTTGGCTATTCCGAGTTTCTGATTGTGGTTTTTGCGGTTTCGTACAATCCCAACTCCTGAAGAATCCTGGCCAGATATATAGTTGCACAAAAACGACCAGCACCAGGATCTTGCTCTCCCATGCGTTCGGTATATTATGAATGATTTTTATACCTTCTGTACATGTCATCCTCATGTAACCCAGCAAGTATAACGTGGGCACAGCAGCCCCATTACATGATACCATGGACTGATGCTGAATAATGATGAAATTATAGAATAGAAATAGGAAAACTGAATTTTGCAGTACATGATGCTACTGTCCTTTCCTTTTGCATCTCATTCATGAGGGTTCTGCTCATGAGCTAGATGATGAACACTGTTTTTTGTAATTCCTCTAATTTGTTGATCTGGCCTGTCAAAACAGCTGGCAGACTAATGGCTTTATACTTACTCCACAAGCTGTCCAGTTGCCATCGGGCAGCAACGACGTCCCGCAGTACAGCCCTGGACAGTGGGGTGGTGCGAGAGCTTTCACCATGTCTGCAAAACAAGGCCAAACGAACAGAGCGTGTCAAAATGGGCTATTTTTTCAAGAAAATGCGTACTTTTGAAGGCATATTCAACTGGCAACAACATTGATCGATATACTCACCCTCGTTAGCGGCTCCGAAAGCGACGAAAATTAAGCTTCCGATGCATGGGCGATTGTTCTCAAGTAAATTACGGTGACACTCAACATCTCAAGCCATTGTTTATCCACAAATTCAACCAAAATCACGATAAAACAGCGAGATGCGATTTTTGCAGATTATGGATCGCAAGTTCACCTTCTTCAAGGTCGTTGCCTACGCAACCGTGCGCTGGCGACATCTAGCGGCGCAAACCTAAACTAACAACGTGGTTTTTCGTGTTTGCAGAAAACGTGCTGGATTTTTTTCAAATTTCGCAGGAATTCCGCCGGTGTGATGGACCGTGGCAACGCCAACAAGAAGATGAAAGTCCAGAGCGAAGGTATTACCCAATAGCCTTGTTGCCGAGCGTGAACTTTGACCTGGGCAGACAATGACATTCTGATTTTTGCAGGCAATGAGGAAATCGACACTTGCAAGGAACTGCTCGACATAGTGCCTGTTCTAGCTGACGCATATTCAGCTAAATTGAAATTAGGTACGATTTGTTCTGCCCTGCCAAATATCGCGCCAATGCCTCAGTCACCCAACTGAAAAACTTGTGAATCAGACGTTATATTTGCAACGAAATGATCCCAATCTTTCGAAAACAATGACATCTTAATTATCGTGCACCCCATAATTTTCTTGAGATTGGCAGGAATCCCTGCTTTTATATGCATGCAGACATTAAGCCTTATTAGTCCGGGGTTCTCTGGGCTGCGAAAACTTCCAGGGGGGTATAAATCCGACAGTGGAACCCCATATGGATCCCGCCCTGGAGGTTCTTGCCGCCTAGAATGCAACAGGACGAATTGCATGATGTCTGAATGTGTACGTAATGGATATGGGAATTGAAGCTATTTACAAATTTGGATTCTCCTGTAAATTGGAAGTTTTTTAGGTGTGCCACATTTTATTGTTGCTGCATTCGGTAACAAATTTTGCATATTTTCAGTGGACGTCTATGTCACAGAAATCGTGAAGAAACGAGAGACTTCTCGGCTGATTCGGTAATGAAATCTACATTTTAGTTCCTTTACTTAGTTTGCAAGCAATTGTATCAGCCTATGCCTATGAGAACCCAGTTTGCGGAGAGCCCTGACATTGCCTTCTTTGCTATCAATTTTTAGTATTGTATTTGGGTCATTGCAATCATTGCCCCAATGCAGTTAAATCTGCATGCTTACGCTTGTCATTTTTTCGTTTCAGTGATTTGAGCTTGGTATTCCCCTTGCCTGCCTTGCAGCACATAAAGCGAGTGAAGGCCCCAGATAAACCTGGTATGCATGTCATGATTTGATATTAACACAGCGCTTTAAAAATTCTTCATTGGCTTGGGGTTCATGTGCATCTATTTATCTTAGGCGGCAACCTGCGAATTATTGTTGCCACACTGAGCTCGGTTTCCCACTTGACCCACGGCGTGGAAAATTTGCCGACAGAAAGTCTGTTCGGGGAAAGTTCATGCTCGGTGAACCTAGACGGATTGAGTAGCGAGTCCAGGTTGGCCAAGGTGCCGTTGGGACCACCACTAACGAGGAAGCAATACGAAGAGTCGAAAGAAATTTGGCCTTGCTTATTTCATGAGGACAAATGGTATTTATGTGCTGACTTCCTTGGTCACCACTCATTTCCCAGTAATGCAAAACTGACATGTTTCACTAATATGTCGATAGGGTGGCTGCTGCTTTAAATGGCACATTATGGACGTCTGATGAGAGGGCATGGATTATTGAGTGCACTCAGAAGGCGATAAACTCTGCTAGGCAAGGGCAGATGCTCAATCAGGTATGCCCTTTTTGTCATCAGCCTTCAGAATTTCGCCAATTGTGAATTCATCATGCATGCAACTAAGAAAATACCAACTTATTAAACTATATATAACGTATTTCAGCGGCCTATCGGAGCTGTTATTGTTGATCCAGCCACAAATTCTGTGCTTGCCATGGCACATGATAACAGTGTAGGCCATCCTCTGCAACATGCGGTCATGATTTGTATTGATTTGGTTGCTAGAGGTCAAGGTGGGGGAGCATGGAATTTAAAAGGCAAGACTTTTTGACATCCGAAATTATTTATTCCAAACGCATTATTTGATTAAAAGCTAATTTAACATTGTTTTCCATCCTTTCACAGAATTTTATCACGCTGCTGTCCAGCCAGAGCAAGACAAAAATCGTGGAAACAAAGACGGCCCTTATCTTTGTACTGGCTATGATCTGTACACCAACAAAGAACCTTGTGTCATGTACGTGATCTTTATTTCTCTCCTTCATGTTCATACGAGCGTACACCTGTAGGAAGTGCTTACAACTATATGATTTTTTTAGGTGCGCAATGGCTTTGGTACATTCGAGGATTGGACGAGTATTCTATGAATGTGAGAGTGCAGAAGGGGCCATGGGCAGTGCTTACAAAATTCACACTCAAAAGGGTTTGAACCACCATTTCCAAGTATTCAAGGTTTCCTTGGAATCGGAAGATACCGAATTGATGCCTGGCCGATATCTCACTGGCTGATCATTCGGTAAGTTAGTACATTATCTCAGGTTCTATTTATTCTTCAAATTATCGTTAATAAATTGGCCAACCATGCAATATATGAAACATGCTGCCAGCATTATCTCAGGGAAACAAGTTAAACTATGTTAAATTATTTTTGTACTGCCTTGTTCAATGTGGATTCAATTTTTGATGGCTGTGTTTTATAAGATTTTATGTGATGCACTTTGGTGTTTATAGTTTCAATATA
>JAQFYZ010001804.1:0-20643 GCA_034695085.1 Cylindroiulus punctatus
ATCGAACTTCGCCATGTTATTTGATGAAAGTATCCTACTTTCATGGGAGCTTACTCGACTGCCACTAGATGGCGACCTTTTCGCTGCACACTCCCAATACGGTAGGCAAGTGTTTAGGGTCCATTCAGATCCACAAGGACTATTAGCCCACAAAATTATTGAAGCATGGCGTTTTGCAACCAACAAAAACCAAGTTTTAAACGGTTTTTACGCGCCTTTAATTGCCGGGATTCGGTCTTTTAATCGCCATTTTTCTCATAATTTGACTTTAATGTCGCCCGTTATTTCCCCCGAATTTCTTTTCGTGCGCCCTTGCAGCCTCGGCAGGTGCCGCGTGGGGAGCGCTTCTGGGGGGTCACCCTGACCCCGACCTCCCCCGGGGGACGGGTGGCCCGGGCTAAGGTCGGCCAGCACGTGCCTCACGCTGGGAGTGGTCAGTCGTGGCTCACGGACAGTGTGAACTGGCTGGGATTCCGGGGGGTCAGGGCTTCCCTGACCTCAGGTGGGGTGGCACGCGCGCAGCCGCCACCCTGTCGCTGCCGAATTTGCAAATCCACCTGTTCCTGATTTCTTTTTTCGGTACCCCCTCAAGATGGGACGACATTTAGGAGTGGTCAGTTTCGACGAAGTGCAGTGGCGTAGCCTTGGTGGGCCCGATTTGGAGTCGTCGCGCCACTCGCGCCATCTTTCAGGTTTCGAATACATATATTTGTGTTAATAGAGAGTGCCAGAAAACACGAAACGAAATGTGTGACATCATCCTGACGTTGACATTCCCCGAATTCCGCCAGGTCTCCATATCGCCGTGGAGGGACTGCCTAGAATTTGGTGACGTAAAGGTCAAGGCCGACGTCACACGTTTCGATTGCGATTAAATGTTCGATGAAACTCAGATACACCGAATTGGTACAAATGGAAAGTGAAACTGCCAAGGTTTGATCACTGGTGGTTACACTTCCATTTATTGACAATATTTGTCACTATGGGTGATATAAGAGAAAATGGACATCACATCATCTCCCGGTATTATTTCTTTGCTACGTCCAATGTAAACAAACAAGGGTAGTCGAATCAAGTGAAGGAAATGACATACAAATAAATAACAACAGGAACCAATGCCATGGAAACTGGCAAAGGTAGATACTGTAAATATACTGTACTTGTATGTGCATTCTACATTGTATCAATTCACTCTATCCTTTATGGTCAGGATTGGTCGCCTCAAGTGGGCTTGCAAAGCAATTTCGAATTGCACTTGGACTCAGCGACCCGGCTGTGGGGTTTGACCCCTGCGGAACATGTTTGTAACTTCTCATCTCGACCTTGTCATTCTGCTTCCTAAATGTACTCTTTAGGCTCTGGCCAGTTTTTTACTCCCTTTTTTTATCCTAGATGACATTCTTTTTCACCAAATGTGAAGGTTTTTTTTCTGCCTGTTTTTGATACCTGGGCTCATTGTTCCCCTACCGATGTGTGTTTATTTAAAAGCAGATCGTCGACGTGCTCCTTTGTTAGGCACAGGTTGCTGGAAATGGTTGAGATAGGAAACTAACAGGTGTGTTTACCCTGTTCATAAACCTACAAAGGCTACATTTAGGCTTTTCTCAATGAAGGTGCCATCTTCAAGCGCGTTTATGCAGACAGCCATTTCCCCCCTTTTGCCTTCAAGTCCAAGTAGGAAGTCGTGGTGTGTTTGCATTAGGCGCTGTGACTGACGGATCTGAATGCATCCGACGTTGGTTATGATGGACAACAATGGGTTTGGATGCTGGAAAATCGGCAAATCGAAAACTACCTGAGACATTGCCAACCTTGTTGGACTATAGGGTGTGGCAGTCGGGTGACAATGCTTGAAATACTCGTACACCTGACTGCTGGGGACTGGCCCCCTACTTTCCTTCCTGCCCCCTGTAGTTTAGCTTTCCTGTTATCTTTTTAGATTGTTTATTGTATGTTTTTATCTTTATTGTTGTATTTATCACTTTTATATTCTCTGTCATCTTCGTTTTCTTGCATTTGTCTTCTCTATCTTTTTGTGCATCCTATGCTGCTGTTTGGGCACCATTTTGCCTTTCAGGCATTGTGCCCCCCAAACCACACACATACGCAAACACACAAAATCATGAGCCATATCACATATTGTGTTAAATCCAATTATACCGTACAGGTTATACTGTCCATCACCCCCTCCCAAGATGATTATACCAAATTTCTACGTCCACCATATTTCTGCAGAAAATCTGCCTTCAATTGAATGGGTAAATGCATGGTAATGTTTGCAGTATTCAAGCCTGGTAGCACTACTGCCCCTCCCCGCACCCGAGGTCAGGGGTCAGGAGCGGCGATTACCTCCTGTGCATTCGAATTAAGCGGCTCGTTAAATGATCATAGGCCTAACAATGTCCAAACAAGGAAACGGACACAAAAGGCGAAGTGCACTTCATTAGGATGTGCGAGGGGGTTAAGGCGCGAAATTAGGTCCTCGTAATTACGCTGACAATCAGCGAGCACTCCAGCAGTGTGCTCAGCGCTGAGAAGCGAGGTGGGAAGGACAACAGCGCCCCATTGTGTTTCGGCACCCGATGCAAACGGGGGTTGTGGGGGGCAAACACGACCCCCCGCTTAGCACGACAACGCAAGCTCGAGCACAAAAGGCCGATTTCTGCGAAGCCGAGAGTGGCACTGAGGCCGGGGGGCCCGGGGGGTCAGCGGGAGGGGCGGGCTCCCCAAACACCCGACTGTTCTCACGTGCGGTTTTCCACGCTGGGGACAAACAGCCACGGTGTTTGAGCTTCGCACCTCCGCACAATAGCCCGCTGGGGTGGGAAAGGCTGAAGGCATTTCTGGGCTGAAGCCAGCAGTGGCTGTTCTTGCCCGGATTCGCTTCATCAACATGGATGGCCAATGCCGTTGATGGGGCTAGGAAGCTGCAAGTGATGCCTGGTATCGGAGGATATATGTCTAAGCTCAAGACTATGCTCCTAGGCGGCTAGGCTTCATGGATCTTCTGTGGGAGACTTGCTCTGGGGTTTCACATGGGGTCTAGATATGCTCGACCGAACGCATCCGAGCAATATCCTTGGATGTGATAACTGATAACCCGCCCTATAACGCCTTTAAATCTCGCTCTTACACTGACAAAGGGAATGTTGTGATGAATTGTTCGATTTAGAACACTTTGTTTCTCGCCGTCCTTGTTGCACACGTATGCAAGGGCTTCATACATGTACATGTACTTCTTAACGTTGGTCAATTTCCGCTCCCGAAGTGCCAAACTCCAAAGCCAGGAGGCGAGTCATCTACCTGGAACTTGAGCAGAATCTCGACGAGTTTTGCAGGTGACCCCTTGGTGGCAACAGGGCAACTAACCAAAACTATCCATACTAGAAGCAGACGACAGTTATCCTGTACCAGCCGCAATTACCCATCTATCTAATGAATGGAGCCATGAGCAATTCAGCGTACAGAATAGGTCTTCCAGTAGTTTTGAATTTTTGCTTGTTCTACATTGCTATTCTCTAGTTGAATCTCTAGTAAGTTATCTAATTTGAAAGTTGTATAGAGGACGAGAAAATTTTAAAACCTATCTGGCATTAGGAAACGCTTCTGTGAATTTGTCCTGCATGGCAGTGCAGCGTGATCACATTCGCATTTGGTGAAGTATTTCGGGGCATCTTTGAATCAGTTTGACCGGTGGGCTCGGCTTATTTAATCGAAAGATAAGGCGATATCAACAAGGGGGTTGGGGATGTTGCAAATCGCCATCACTCATCGTCGGTCATCACGGTTGCGTCCCGTCCACACCTAGCCAGTGATTGAAAAGCTAATTGCGCTAGCATGCTAATGATGCAGGGCCGGACTTTGTGGGTGGTTAATTGGAATGGAATTGCACGCTTATCGAATTAAAGTGGCGCCGGTAGAAGCGAGGGGGCCAACACCTCCCTAATTGTTTTTCCCCGCCTAGCGTTTATTAATTTCTTGCAGGCCGATAGGGCAAGCGGGAAGGAAATTAGAGGAATGTCATTCCTGGAGATGCGCCCTCTATGAACCCAGCGGGGGGTTCGGTTCCCTCTTCTTTGGGATCTCCCAAACACCCTTCAGACAGTAGCCCTATGGTTATAACTTGCCCTTGGCGTCTGCAAATTTCAATGGAATTGCAACTGTTCGTTTTTGTTTTTCTTCTGACCTGTCATTCCAGTCCATTTATGGAACTCCGAGCCTATTCTTATCCTTACTAATGGTATTATTTTTACTCGCCATCACAGGCTTGAATTCTCTTCCAAAGGACAGCCTTAAGCGACAAGAAATTCAATTTAACAATGATGATGGTGTACCACTCCAATACTATGGTAACTGGCGAATAAGCTTAAAATGGGTTGATGGATTACACCCTCCTACCACACGAACTCACCGATAATCAAGTACTAAATTGAATTGAATTGACCTTTCCCTTCCACACTACATCAATTTGCCGACTGCAGTGTAGTGAGTTGACCTGGGAATGCGAAAACCCAAATGGAAGCACATGTAATTTGTGCATTTGCTCAATTCAACCTTTGATACTAATGACATGCAGTATTCTAAGGGTACCCTTCGCCGGGCCTTCGGGGTAATTGTGAAGCTCCACACTATATGCTGTGTTGCTGTGCATCAAATCTGCCATACAAGAAATTCTCATAAATGTTTCCTATCACTAAATGAACCAGTCTAATTTCGTCCTCCTCCACAACTTTCAAATTGGAAATGAGCTTATTATAGTGTCCTAACTGTTCTCCGACCATGAGTGACCAAATGTACAAGTGTTGAAGACCTTAACAGTTGGAACCTCGTTTGAATATCTGGATTTTTTTCTACTTTTACTCTTTAAGTACTACCGGATTGATACCAGTCTGTCCTTACTGCCTGCTTGCGTGTTTGACAATTTATTTTTGAAAGTCGTAATGTACCACGCATGCAGTGCCACAGGCTTTCGCACTTGTGTTGACAGTGTCTGTGTATCCACCAAGCCGTGGGCAATCATCCTCAGATTGCCATCCAACCTACATTAACTTGCTCATTTGCTGGAGGACCATGCGAAAACAACGCGAGTACTCAAGTCGCGTGTTCGGCAAGCCATTCAAAGCAATTGCTCCAAAAGCTGAACAAAGTCACCTTGGCCAAGCGAGCTTTTGTTTCCAAATTGCGCTTCTGTTTGCACAAGCTTGCTCGACTTCCAAGCCCGCCATCATCGCCATGCACATGATCGTCATGCACATGTGCGCAGGTTCATGGCAAACCGTTATAACGCATGTACGGATGATTATGTGCGCGCAAGTGGGCCCTTATCGAACGAGAACATGGAAGGGTGCAAACACGGGCATGGCAGGTTAACGAACCGGTGCTGATCGGACCAAACTGGCTGGTTATGCAACGCAATACGCGTGTTGCCAAATTCAGCAGCGATCTAGCGACTGCTCTTAGTGCTAATCTGCTCTACACTTAAGTTGAGCGCTGAATTCAAAGTACAGCAGGCGGCGGTGTTGGCGTCTACATGTTGTCCTATACATGTATAACAACGACAGAATTTCAGTTCTAAAGTCAAATTTGTAGTTGCTGCGATGGATTTGTTTTCCAGTCAAATGTTTGTGCGATTTTTTTTTTGTTCACAACTTAACCTAATCTAAAAACATTTCATTATAGTTATACCGCAGGGTTGTTTTTGACACATCGAGTTGAAGTTGATATTAGTTAATTGTTATACTAGCTTTTCGAATTGTCTGGCCCTTGTTGATTTTGATTGGCGCCACGTGTCATCCCTGGCCCTGATGGAGTGGATTTAATTTTACTTCCACCTGCTTCCTAACAATGCATGTGCAAGGAGAAACTTATAAAACTTATAGAAATATATAATTCTAAAACTGTTCGTATGTTATCGTCATAACAGGCGTCAGTGCCTTTTATGCATCTATCCGGGATAATATACCGAACACATGTGCAGCAAATTGTTAATCCTGCCTTTATACTGTAAGATGAGCAATTTATAATTAATGCAAGCATTAGCAGGTTTGACACCGCCATATCCGAAAGGAAAACTTAACAATATATGCATTTTGACCTCAATTCAATGCTGACATTGTTACTGGCTTGTCTGTACCACGTGCATCTGGTTTTAATCGGTTAGTCTGTGATATTTGGTAGTCTAGCCATCATTAATGGCGATTGATGCAAGTGGCCATTAGTCATTACACTTTAATAACGATCGAATACAGCCCATGGCGCCGCCATTTTTAAAATCGCTGTCTAACAGCAATGCAAACATTGGCAGCGACCATTTGCCATTGTGCAAATGCGATCATACTGCACTACTGGTTTGAATGTTTGGCAAGTCTCATTATGGTGCACTGACAATGCGACAACGAATATGAGCAGTTAAGCAGGTGCGGATTTGAATGAGTAGTCATCATCCCCAACTGTTTGTTGGATAGTCGCTATTGAGCAGCGCACGAAACTATATTTTCTCGACAGTGAACTCCTAATCTACAGGTGGATTTGTACCATGAAATCATGAAGGTTATCGGAATCAATGGAAACGTAACCTTCGTCTACCATATAGCAAATGTATACCTGTAATTGAGCGAGTTCACTCGGGTAGTTTGTGGTAATGCTCACTATCAAATATGTGATGTGATTCGTGCAACTAATGTCTGACTTTTGACTTGACTCTGTTGGCTTTGATGGGCAGCATACATATATATACGGAGTTGCTACGTTAGCGTGGAGATATGTCTCCTACTGTATATACCGTCAGTGTAGCACTAATCTTGAACTACTCTTCGGCATACCTCCCACCTGATACCTCCACCTATGAATATCACAAATTGAGCAGACAAGACACAACTAAGACATTGAGGGTATAGGACCCTTGTAGCCAACCACATCTACACTGGCGCAGACTTTGTCCTTTCTACAGTAATTCCATTAGTGCAAGATATATATGCACACATTACATAGTTCATAGGGAGTACTAGCAGACGGCGCTGTAATCGCAGAGAATTATGTTACAGTTTACCATGATATCAAATCACCGATCATTACATGGTGCTGTTTCAAAAGTTTATATTCTTACATGTAATAGACTACATCGCATCATTGTGTACAGAGATTTGGATTGACTTGATACACATGAAATACGTGTAAGGTGGCATCAATAAACCAATTAAATGCATTCGCCCGTTTTCAGACTATATTGCCACACTGCATTTGATTTCCTAGAAAAAAGAACGTGGTACTGATTGTCTGGAAAAACCCTTACAGAAGGACACCTTACGACAAACTGCTATTTCTAAATCATTGTTAACCGATCAATGTAATGATAATGATGTGATTTTGTTTCAAGCAAATTTAAACTCACTTAATGACCTAACCGAGCAAAACTCGCAGACTGGTGTCTGGTGAAGTGATTGTTGGCTGGTTGCAATGATTGATTGTGATTATTAATCATCGGTTTGTAAACAGCAATGGCGTATATGCGTTCGATTCCAACTGGTTGCCACCAAAAGCTCAAATCTTCGTCCTACCATGTATAATTTATGATTATTAATTAATCAGTATGGCGTTGCGGACAATCACCATATGTGTCTAGTTGCCCGTTCGCGATGAGTTTGCCAACTCATGACGCACAATTGCAATAGAGATGACAAATGTGTCATCATGGCAAACAGAAATGATTACTAGTTTTAAGTAAAGCTTAGTTTTGTGGTCACTAATCGTCAGCCACTTTTCATCCAATTGTGAAAACCGATAATTGAAAATAATTGAAAATTGATATCTAGATTGATCTACAGTCAACTTGCTACACTCTAAGCAGAAAAAGTACAAATGTTGAACCTTAAGGGTACAAATGTTTTGAAACTATGTACACACCCTATGGGTACATATGTCCATTGAATGGGTACCCTTGGCATGCGTTCCGATGGGTACATTGTAACTTGAGCTACAAATATTTAAATCATTTCATCCCTTTGGGTACATACATTATATGATATACGTGTATGGGGTGCATTTGGACTTTTACGGTTTACAGTGTACAGATAGTTTTAATTTGTAAACATTTTTAAGGCCAAACTTATGATTATAAAAATTACTACACTTATAACACGCAGTTTTGGTGTTTCATTGTGCTTCAGTTCAGTGTTCCAGTTTAGTGTTTCACGATGTTTCATAAAAGCTCAATAGTATAATATTGCAACTGCAGTTTCACTAACATTTTTAATTCAGAGTAACTTAATTACATGTATATGACTAGTTTATATGGTATTGGCATGTTTATCTTATGTTCAAAAAGTCATGTTATTACAATAACATTTAAGTGCGAAATAAAACTAATGCATTTCTTCAACATTCTCTAGGTGTCTTATGCAGATGCAGTCGGTTCAATACACGTAGTCCGTATGCAGCACATGTAAGTGGTAACGTATTATTGAATCTCCCTGTATTTTCTCTTGGGAACAATTCGTGGCAATTATGTCGCCAGAGTACAAGTAATCATTTAACTTAAGTGTGTGCGAGCCATTAGTAGGTACTATAAGCACATTATATTTTCCCCGGTAAGTCCCCACAGGCAAGCATAGGGTGACGTTACCTGCCAAAATTAGGGGGTTATTAATATTCCCTAACCTGAAAAGCGTACGTTTCGCTGATGCTCGTGATGAACCGAAGGATAGTTCACCCCAAAAGTCCAGTCCCCCCACCCCCCGCATGCCAAGCGCCCCCTGGAGGCCCCCTTAATTACAATAGCCTAGGTGTTGTGACATGATAAATCACCCCGCGTTTATCGTAGTTCCTCAACGCCAACACCATTAAGTAAATTGATTTGCAAACAAATGCGTGGACCACGTTGAGAAGTCGATTTCGAATGTGTGACCCAGGAATTTCCCCATTGGACATGTTGCCGCGCAGTTCTGCATAACAATGCGCCAAGATGTATGCTCCCAAACCTTCTCATCTGTCACTCTTTATTGGTTTTCTGTGTACGCTTGCCTTTCGCAATGTATCACGTTTGTGGCACTTCTCCATGAGGACCGAAACAATGAGGGAGAAGTGACTCACTGAACAAACCTTGTACTGACTGTGATAGCCTCGAACGTCAAGTTCATCATACCACAGGGGCTCAGGGAGACGATATACCTGAGGACATTTCTCAAGTGCCCTTACAGAAAAATTGTATTTCCACATTTGAGTGAAGACGTTCTGGTCTTGGTACTATGTCACTAAGCGCAGCACAATAAAGTTTAAAATTAACAAGAGAAAGCTAACATTTAACTTTCGTGTTAATGTTAGGTCCGATTGCACCCACAAGAGTTATGCAAGACACAAAACATACATGTACCTCTAGTTAGCAAAAAACATTGCACCGCAGATACAGTAGTACCATGGGTAATCACGAGAAAAAGTTAACCCAGCTATTAGGCAGGGTAAACCTTAGGTTTGTAATAACCCCCGGTTATCTCACCTCTCAATTAGGGCCGGTTGCACCAACAAGTTATGCGAAACCCAAGGTAAACCTTCGGTTTACTAAGGAAAAGCTTTACACCACTGAATGCTAGCCAAAACCATAGACATTGCACAATTGCATAGGTAATCTTGAGGATAAGTTCACCCTATACATGTACATGTAGGTTATTTAGCATTTTATGTAACCTACTATACATGTATACTGTACATGTACAGTGGTGCAACTGGCTCTTAGTTTATAATGGTGCAAGCAGGACTGGCACTACTTGCTTTTGGTTTCAATGAAATATTTCCTGCATTCTAAGCTGCAACAGGTTACCTTCAGATTTACTAACCTGCATGAAGTTAAATATTTCTATATACATAGAGAAATGGTGCAGCATAAACCTAGCTACTAAACTCCAGGTTATCTAACCTGTCATTTAACCTACGATGGTGCTATTTGGTCTTAATAAACTTGTGTTACAGAATGGTTTCTCGTAACAAAGTTGACCTCTGCTTTTGCATTTACCTAAACCAAAACTTGAGATACAAGATCTCCTTTCAACTATATAATCACCCAGATTCTCCATAGTTGCGCCTATGACACGTACAGTATATACATGTACATGTAGTTCCTAAAAGTTGATGGATCACATAACGTTGAACTTAAAGTGTCTCTCGCATCAGTTTTGAACTTGAATTAGAACGAAATTAACACCTTGCATGTATCGGGATTGGTCAGATTTAAATGGGATGTCCATTCTTCGAGCAATAATGCTGGAAGACGCCAGGCGTGACCCCCAGACACGATGTGCTATTGGCTTTAGGACACATTGTAGGGTTAGGAAATGGTCATTCAATTATACGCCACCTCAGCGGATGTGGCACCAATTAGCGGGTAATTAGCGTTAAGGGGTCGTGGCACGCAGTGAATGGCCTAACAAATCCTCAACGTTGCTAATTAAGCATTAATTACTTTGGCATATGGATATAATCGAACTCTAGCAATTAAGTCCTTATCAATTAAATGTTCCAACCTGTTCCTATAACCGTTATATTTATTTGATACGTGAGAGCGTGGCCTGGGTTTGAAAATCCACCTGTGATTGGATTCAATGTTGAAATTGACATCTTGTGAATGGCTTACTCAACAACATGTAGTCTTTGAGGATAGGACAGTCCCTGAGCGCGGTTTAGGCAAGCTTGTAAATTGATTGCATTCATGTCAGGTTTCTGCAAATGTTAATCCATGTTAAATCTATGGATTTAGTTCGCTAAGGTTGCATCACAACGGTAACAAATTAAGTTCACAGCAGGACACATACGCCATATGCATATTAAACACATAAATCGTGAATTTTACACATGTGGCATCCGATTATTGAACGTGCCCAATTATCTCAAGGAATATCAAATGAAGTCATTGAAGCGTGATAGTCCAGTCAGCTCATTATGCAGGAACACGATTACTTACAGTAATGATGGGGTTGTGTGTTATGGTGTGAGCTGATTTCTGTACATGTATTCAAGATTATTAATCCAGAAGATTTTCACAAGAATTTTTTTCATGAGTACATCATGCATATACATGTACTACATTTTTACACTAATGATGTCAAAGATGAAAACATTTCGAAATATACCGTAAATCGGTTACTTCAGTTATCGTTTTCATTAAGAGTATTTGGAATTGATATCAGTATCCTTAAGGCAATACATGTACTCTTCATGCATCAAGTGTGTGGCTTTCCATCAAACGACACATAGCCACACTTTGAAACACAACCTTAATCGAAGTAAGACTTGTTTTTCCAAGTACCATGGTAGACCATTAGGAAGTGCTCCCCAAAGGTTTATTTTACCTACGCAGGTTAAATATTTCTTTATCAGCAAAACTGATTGAATCTAACAAGTTTATGGAGTGTTGAAAAACAGTTGAGTAAACACTTAATTGTTACACTGTTTTAAAATTTCTGCACAGTTTCGTGGTAAAGTTTAATTACGTGTAGGCTTATGCGTAGGTTATGCGTTATATAACCAAAAGAAAAACTATTTTACCCACATTTGGGTACATGCCCAGGTTTGCTTTTAGGGGGAGTAACTTCTACCCCTCACTTCCACTACCTATACAAACGTTCCAAAACGTTGTAAAGCAGAACGGGACCATTTTTTCTCCTTAATGAAATGGGGAATTAACCTATTAAAATTAATGTCCATGACTGCCATACCGACACATATTTGGGCAATTTATTACGCCGACTGTTCGGGGGCTCGCAGGGGCGGTAATTGTCCCTCTGGCGGCAAAAAAGCGCGCTGGTATGCGTGCATGCAAATTCGCGGTTTCTGAAAGTCTTTTAGGGGCAAATGCGAGATTAGCATGGGCCAGCGCGAATTTCATTCTACGCTAATTAAGCCTGTTTCTAATTAACGTTTATGAGTTTGCCGCGACCGGGATTAGCGCACTGAAGCGCCGTCACGCATCCGCAAGGCGGCGCCACCCACGATGCGGCCCCCGCCAAAAACACATGAGAAACACGTACAGGGCCAATTTTACCATTCGTGCTGGGAACGCATCTTTCACTCACACACTGAACCGTAAAAAATTAAATTTAGCTAAATTTTGCCCTCTTTTTTAGTTGTGCATACCCTGAAGAAGTCTTGTTAGAAACATCCCTTCAGTGGTGATTTTTTGATTTTAAGTCCAGAACAAATAAACGAAAATTAATGGGACATTCAGCAGTGCATGCCTAAGAGCCCGATTGCTCGAAATATTGTAAATTTGGTGTTCATTTCTTATTTGCATTTTTTTGCTTTTCATTTCTTATGGACACTAAATCTTATTACACTGCATTACTCGTAAGTTCATTTTTTGTTTGCTTAGGACATCATTCTGGGAAGTTAACATTGAGGTGACAATCTTGAGGTATCATTTGATTTGTGTCAATGCATGGTCCTATCTGATGCCGGTAGCTTGTTTTAAGGTTTTTAGTTAGCTTTCTTAGCCGTAGTTGAGCTTTAGCTTTTCAAACTTGACCATGTTCAATGCAGTTTAGAATGGAAGCGTTCTGAATGAAATTGCCGCTCATCGCAACAGATGATTGAGATGAGTAGGCCGCGGATCGAGTCCCACTAACTTTTTTTTTTCAATTTCGAACTTGCCTCATTATTATTCATGCTGCGGACGCCCCGAAATCCTAACAACTCCATTGTGTGCAAAATAACGCGATTTATTTTTTGGGAAACTTAAAAGGCGAAAAAATGATGCATGTGCATTTAGGTGTGGGAGGGGGTGGGGGCAACTCCCCAAATCTCATTTTTCACTGGACGTGTTGAGCCGGCCGGCCCAACTGACCCATTCATGGGGGGGAGGGTGTCAGCCAGCACCCGCGTGATGAATGCCTCGTTGCACCAAATGATGTTCGGTAACCAGCAATCAACGCGTTACCCATCCCAGCCACTCGGAATGGCCGGCCGCCATGACACGTTACAAATGACCGACGGTCTGCTTTAGGCCTAATGGCCAAGCTGCAAAAAATGTTTAAAGAGCAAACACATCGTCCAGATGCGTGAGCAGATCTTGTTCATCTTTTTTTTCCAATTTTTGTTTTTGCTTTGTTTAAGGGTCTGGGGGTAGAAGTTGCATTGTTTTTCCACCTTAAGATTCCTTAAGAAGAGTACACGCGCGCTCTGTATTGGATATGTGGGGAGTACGTTACTCCCTTAACGGGTGCCGTACCGAATTGTCCCAACAAACACCGATGTCCACATCAAAAATTGCGAAGCATATTTTTACATTCGAATTTATTTATACCGAAAAATAGAACTACATTCATGTATTGAATGATCCTTTCGCCTATGCTTAACTTTTTTAATTTATAAATTCAGCTGATTATTAATACAAAAAAGCGAATCCGTTGGAAAATTCGATCCGATTTATAGCTAACTGTATTCGTCTCATAAGTTTCTCCCATCGTAGTGCTTTTGTAAATAAACCGCCGAATTTATAAATTTAAAAAATTGACGAACACTTCATCCTATGGTGATAAATATGTTAAATTAGTATGCAAATTTTGACATAATAGTTCTTTAAAGCAAAAATGCACTGAAATTTTCGCTGCCAAAATAATTATGAGCATAAACTTTTGCTTTAAAAACTGTTGGTGCATGGGCATATAAAAGGCATATATAAGAAGAATACAAACACTGCATAAACAATATATAAAATATAAATTGACTTGTGAGTGTTAGCTATCTGTTACTTTATTTATAAATTGTATATCAATTTCCTGGGAAAAATTGCGATCTGAATTCAGAAATTGAGGTTGTGAAGATATTTGGAAAAGAAGTTAAAATTGTTTATGTGTTTGTATTTCATAAGTGTCCTTTTATTTAAAATTTTATTTGCAAAACACGCATGCATGATCTAAATCTCTTACATGACATGAGGGCCAACGAAATAGACACAATTTCAAACCTTTTTAAGTCTTCATGCAGAAATGTATTGTTAGTATATATATATATATATATATATAAATAACAGTATACGGCCATGCATGTATAATTACGTATATTCTAACCATTAAACAATTTGAAATTTAATTGGAGCACATGACTAATTTTTACATGACAAAGATGTCATGTAATTCAGAGCATTAACATTAGAGGGCGTAAAACATTAGAGCCCCATAATTCGTTGAGGGCTCAGACTCATGGCCTCAGGACGGGTGCACATTTTCATTAAAAATGTATCGACTGGTATAATAAATACATGTGCATAAAACTTCTATCCAGCGGATCACATATTTTATATACCAGTCGATATTATACGTTTCCATGCAAGCCTTTTCGAGTCGGTGTAATTGAACACTTATACAATTTTATTGTATAAGTCAAATTGTATTAGCCCTAAACAGAAGCCCAGTCAAATTTGAGAGAACAGGTGTTTGGAACATGTGCGAACAATCTCCTGAATAACCATGGATAACGTTTAAATTTACATATAATTAAACACGTACGCTCATATTTAACAAAATATGATTTCTAAATCCTAGAAGATTACATAAGTTATACATTTTATATCATGTTCCAAACATTTTGAGTGCCTGTAAATATAATTGTTTAATATTCAAACGTGTCTTAATGTAAGTACATGTACATGTACTCCAATTTCCTTAAATTAACATGTTCTTAGAAATATCTTCACTGGGCCAAGACGGTTAAAACGAGTTTTATGCCCTTTTCATGTTCCATAATTAAACATAATTTTAAGCAAATATATGTATGTACATACATATACATGTATATAAGTAGTATACATGTCACAACACGTTCCAGACAATTTCTGAATGCCGAAACATGAAACGTGCATTATTTTAACGTTTCTTTATTTAAACATCCCAATTAATGTGTATTAGCAATGTCAGAGTTCATTTGCAACAAGTGCTCGGTAGTTAAACACTTATATATAATAAAGCATGTTCTTGAGCACAATCCGGGCAGCTCTAGACATAAGTTTTACATGCTAAACACGTATTAAAAGACAATTTTGAGCGCTTAAACATCTTATTGCGCATTATTTTAACGTGTCTTCATGTTAAGTTATAACATGTTTTAGAAATGTCTGCATGAAGTCATTTGGAATACGAGCCATCTCGTGTTACACCTTCGTTTACATGCTCTTTCCTTGCTTCGTCATCAAATGCTTTGCCAGGACATATTCCAGACATGTACATGTACCTGCATACGTAGAACATCAGAATTGTTTTCGTATAAATGTTGCTACCTTATATCAAAATGATCTACAGTATGGAAATATATGGGGTTATGTGGCACACCTGAGGCCACATTTGTTAGTTGTTAGAACGACTTTCATATGTAGATTTCATTTTGTTGTCTATACCTAACGTGTGCTGGTAATGCTGTACACTGTAAACATAAAAGTACGAATGCAGTTTTTGTGGGTTACAAATGTACATTTGCATCCCATATATCATATACAAGTATGTACCCAAAGGGATGAAATGATTTAAATAATTGTACCTCAAGGAACAATGTACCCCTAGGAATACATGTCAAGGGTGTACATGCGATGAACATATGTACCCTTAGGGTGTGTGTATAGTTTCAAAACATTTGCACCCTTAAGGTTCAACAATTGTACTTTTTCCGTTTAGACTGTACAGGAAGGGTATCGAAAAATTGTATTGAACATAAACACATACAAGTTATCGTTGTCTACATGTGACAAGGGCGTCTGATGCAGAAACACCATTGAAACATGACAAACATGTAGACTGTTTTTCTGACACACGTACATTATGTATTATAGGGCCTATGTAATGTTCTGGCTGCCATGTTGCACCGCATCACATACTGTATACTGTGTATGAACATGTAGCTAAGGCTGTACAGGACTAATTGTGTACATTGCACTTCTTTGTCTAAACGTTTTGCGTAAATTGGCATGAGATCTGATTAAAATTAACTGCTGTTATTCGCGAAGTGCATTTCCAAAGTGCTTTTGCATGTTCACCACATCAGTGCAAATTTACAAAAGATGTGTACATTTAGAATACGAACGTCTTAGGATTTGACGGAACCATGTTAATGTTGCGCAAATAACACGCTGTTGGTATGTGGATAAAGTGATTTGGAAACGCTAGAAATGACATCGTTATAAAACCATTTATACGAGACGCATTTCCATAGGAGGACAAGTGTTTATCTCCGTAATTTAACATGCAAAACTTTCGGAGCATATTTTTGCTTTAAAATTTATTCGAACCGCTAAATGCAGTGTATTTAACATATGCATGGAATGAACCGTTTGCCAGTGCTTATTCTGTTTTTCAAATATACAAATTCGTATTATAAAAAATGAACTTTCTAAAAACACAGTACTTATTTATCGAATCACCTGTTGTGCGTTCGATTTTAGATTTTAACCAAACTCTTTTAATAAAACAGTGGCGGGATTTATAACGTCTAAGAACAAGTTAAGCACGGGTGACAGGTCCGATCAATCGAATATATCGAAACTCTAACGAAATATAACGAAGAATCAATCACAACTTATCCTACCTGAGCTTTAATCCGCCGCGGATCTTCGGATTAGCAGTCTCCGCAACCTGATGGGTAGCTTTTCCGGTTCGGTCCAAAAAGTCTTAGCGGTGTTCTGGTGCCAACCTCACTTTTGGAACGTTGGAAGGTGCCGAAAACTCGCCCTGGGGGCCGGTCCTGATCCGGAGCGAGCCTAATTAGCCCGATAAAGCCAAGAGCGATGCGTTACGGCGCGCCGACTGCGGATGATTGCGGGGTTGATCAGGTCGCACCTGAGTGTCCCTCGCGGGCGTACCTGTGCGATGCTGCAGCCAACCAACGTCGCTGGTGGCGGGCCTGGCTGCGTCGACACAACGATTGCATGCGCTTACCTGCCCACCGGGACGGCATTGGTGTGCCACCCCCAGCCCCCACCCACCGATCGCTACCGATGAATGGTAGCGATCCGAGTGTAGGCAAATTGAGCAGCCATCGGCGGAATGATTGCTGATACTGATAAATTGGTTACCGCTGCAGGGCAACACTTAGGCAACAAAGATTTGGAACACATTTTTGATTAAAGGATTGGTATAATCACTAATTTTTTTAGCACCGTCTATATGGAACGAGCTTTTCCCAGTGCTTAGCTAATTTTTTCTTCAATTTAGACATTCGGCGGATTATTTATGAAAAAAAAATCAGGGTGGCAAAAATCCAAAATCGAACTAAAATTCGATTCGATTATGAGCGATTTTACCATTTCGCCTGCCATTTTAAGTTTTTAATCATAACGCGACCTTATGCTTAGAATTCGACAGCAGTTTACAAAGTTAACAAGCAAATTAAACTGGCGATCGACTCATCCCAGTTCGATAGTTGTAGAGGAGGGTGCATGTAGTCGAAAAGCAGTGCATTTACATCTGCAATGTTGAACTAGGAGACCTATGGCATTTCGAATTACAGTGTAGTTCTAAAACGGGGTTGGTGCACTACGGCACAGCATTGCAGTGAAGCGTGATAATGTAATATTGGGTATTATGTAAAACTACAACTCATGGTCCAATCGTGTAAGTGGAATACATACATGTAATTCGTTGCTTCGGCTTCAATGGCTTGCAGTTGCTGAGCGTTGGTGTACCTTTTGGGTCACTGGTTGGCTTCACTGCCTTTGCTGCGAAGTTGTGCTGCTGAAAAAACACTGCCTCTTATATCGCTGGGGCAAATGTTTGTGGTTTTGTTTTTATTGCAAGGTTTTAAGTGTTTGGGTTGGGAGAATAGACTTTGGATGAGCTAAAATGAAATAGGCTTAGGAGTACGACAATGTGTTAGAAATATTGGGGCTAGGTCTTTTGTGATCAATGGAGCAGTTGGGAGATGTAATATTGATAGAATAGGACTTAGGAATAGGGCCTAAGTCACTTTTGAACGTCAGTGTCAACTCTTTTTAGGTTTGGGTGTGAAGTTTAGATCCCGCCATTGCATTGGCCAGATTATACATGTACACTGTAGGTTGTTTGTCATTAGCCAACATATGCAGTTTGGATATGAAATTACGAAGGGGGTGTAAATTGTGAGGTGTGTCTTCTCGATAATGCCATGCATGGAATGCATAAGCATTTTCATTTCATTTTAATGAACTGCTTTTTAAAACTGGTATCCATTTATGTAAAACTAATTGAGGCATTTTGAATGATAAACTGTTTTCAATATGCATGTACTCGCTGTGATTGGAAGAAATAGAGGTTAATGCTTGCTTTGTCTTACAAAACGTACATAAAGCAACTTTCACGTTTAAATGGATGCGATTGTTCGTAAATGCAAACATTCCATTGTTCGTTACAGGTATGTTCGAATTGAGAGCTAATTGGCTTCTGAACGCCAATCCTTTCATGGTTAACACAATAAACGTGTTCCTGGAAGGAAATTTTCACATTTCAAGAAGTATGAATTACAATTGATGACGTTGACACAATAACTTCCCAAATGGTTTGCATGAGTTATAGTCGAAGCTTTGTGCTGGGTGTAGCCTCATGACTTAACAGACTTCAATGATTTCACGAACTTCTATACTCAAGACTTCAGTCAGATTTCAATGACTTCAGGAAGGGGGGGGGGGGAGGCTTCAATGACTTTAGTAGGGTGTTCAGCGATACAAGCATGCTCAAGGCATTCGCTGATAGTTTGCATGCTTGAGTCATATTCCAAGACGATATACATATCAACCTGGCACTTTGAGGACATAAATACTGATACGTGGCGAACGGTAATGGGTCTGTGCATTTGAACTATGTCGCAATTTTTAATTCCGCTGAAAACGAGACCAATAAATTCTAATTGGTGTAGCTATTAATTAATACTAATTGCTGTTTATTGCAGCCGTTCCGAGCCAGGCATGCGTTTTTTGGTTGACGACCGGCCATTTTGTTATTATGGACGCATTTTGGTAAACAATCTTGCCTGATTGTGATGACGTGGGTGATTCCCAGACCCACAATCCCTTTTGTCTCCTAAAGAGTTGGCAGATTTTCACTCATTGTGCAATTGTTTTCTGGTTGGCCGTTAATTAATGTAGGCATTGAATCGAGGTCCAACAGCACGCTAAGGGTTTGATGAAATTTCCGTTGCCTGCAGGATTACCCTGATTGGCCGGCTAACGCAATAAATATTACATGACCGTTCTCGTAGCACTCGGATTGGCAGCTGGAGTGGAATTGTTTTTGAGAAAAATCTGTAATTAAATTTCAATTCCTTGGCTATTATCTGCGGGTACTTTCTGGCTTACCTGCGGATGCAGGTATTAGTTAAATGTTTTCAAAATAAATGTACAAGGCGTCTGGAAAGTCTTGACCACTTCAAAATTTACATGAATGATTGTAGCCTATTATAGTTATACTGTGTAGGTGCAGGGCCTATTAAGGTATGATATCAGGTAGTGGAAGTTTTTTTTTCTTTTTTGGGTCCCTATTACACTGTAGTATGGATCATCAATGTGCAATATAATTACAGTATATGTCCCTCCAGCATGGTTCTCCTAATGGCCTATAAGCTGGCTGTGATAGCTTAGTGGTGAGAGGCAATTAAATCAGAAGTTATAGCTATAAGTTATCTTTTCTAGGTTTGTTTAGGTTAGGTTAGTTTAGTTTAAACAAAAATAAAAATAAACCGAAAATTCAGAACAACCTCAATATAATAAATCATATAAAGAAAATTGATAAATTCCGATGGCTATGGGAATGGTGTCAATGGGATTGGTGTCATCTCGTATATTTGACAAGTAGAGTTAAGTACAGCTGTATAAATGTTCTATGCAATTAAATTGAATCATGTATAGTATATCCAAAAACTGCATGTTAGGTAATGCATTTTAGCTTAATATGCTAAATGGAATTAATAATATTAATAATTCACCTGAAAAATTCTTTGTTAATCAACCTTCTGTTGATACAGTAGTTGTGAACCTTTCTTTTGTACAAGTTGTACATTATTTTGCCACAAGTATTAGCGCCGTGCTGCTTTGTTAGCTTTGCACAATTTTTGTTTTCGCACTGCATTATGGGTGCTCGACAGCTGAAGTTCAACCTCGAGGATGAGAACGCACTGGTGCAAGGGAGTCTTCCAGAGGTCAACGATGGGACAATTAGCAATATGTCACCCGTAATTAAGGGGAGGTGGGGCCCAAAATAGCGCTATCGATGGGGTAAGGTCAGGTGACCCTGGGGGTGGGCGTGGGCAGACTAAATCGTGAGAACGGTGGCGACTGGCCATTGGCCAATCTGGTTTCGACTTTTTGTGGATGACAATGAAGTCACGGTGAACCCATTGCCCTCATCAGTCATGCAGAACATATCGCCTTTATTAACCGCCATTAAGGTTTTTTGGCCACTGTTCGACCGTGGCCCCCTTAATGGGCCCCGCGTCCGGACCACCAGCGACCCCTACTTTCGTAGGCAAAAACGGCCCGCTTGACTCTATTGGCGCAAATAACGCTAATGTGGCATTGTGCGCCGCGCCGAGAAGCCACGTTGACCCCCGACCCGACAGCCCTCTTTGATGGCTCAATAAAACACTTGACCCCCTTGGATTGTTCGCCTGACACGCCACCGGTTGCGGGGGTGCGGTGACGTCATGCGT
>JAQFYZ010001805.1:0-20640 GCA_034695085.1 Cylindroiulus punctatus
GTCGCTAGTGACGTAGGAGAATTCTCCGGAAAATGGGTACGACCCCCCTACCACCTGGCATTTATTTGCTGACTGTACGGTACTGAGTTGAATTGACTTGAATTGATGCGAAAGCTTGACTGTCCCAAAATGTCCCAAAATCCAATCAAAGAAAAATACTCCGCGTGAATTTTTCGGGACATTTCCATGACTACCATGGCCAGTACTTTTCTCGGCTTGCTAGAGTTACTCACCAGCATCCCATCTCCGTTGAAAACGTGTACGACTTCCCGACGGACAGGCTCACCAGGGGACAGCCCCTTTCCGTCAAGCTGGTCCCGCTTATCGTCAGGTCCTGGGACGCACCTGGCAGAGAGATGAAAGCAAAACTTTTAAGACCCTCTTCAAAACCCTTTCATAACGTCACCAAATTTATTGCGGTTTAATCAACAGGATAATTGGGCGCAACTCACCAGACATGATCGGCAACAGAGATTCGTTCTTGACGACCACCTTGCGATTTTTGAGATCCCTGCAATCAAATAAAAGGAGACGGCATTGAACATTTCGCGCTGCTGAACCGGCCGCCGTCCTGTTTTTTCTCTCGAGATCAGACACCGGCTTGGATGTGCAAACTCACCAGACGGTAACGAAGCCCCTCGAAGTGATGACCATGACGTGGTGGCCGCTGCAGGTCAGCCTCGAGGCCATCGACGTCAGCACCAGGGACGGGTGGAGCCTCCGGCCGTGGATCGAGTACGCCGACAGGCTGCAGTCGTCGCAGGCGATGCACACCAGATGCCTGAATTACAAAGATTTAGTGACTGATGGTGAACTGAACTCACAGATTTTATTCTCGATCAGTTGAGAAGCTAGGATCGCACAAGCTAGTACGGTGTATCCCGGAAAACGAGGCCGGGTTTTATATTAATTTTTGCTCCAAATGAACATTGGGGATTATTTTCTCGGGATGTCGTATTTTTCACGTTCAAAAATCTTCAGCAGGCACAAAAAGTATGAAAACAGTATAAGTTGTTGGTCACGAGTAAATGGAAAGGATTACACATGTATGTTTCAAAGTACACCTGTCATAATGCTTACAACGCATAGTTTATGTACCAACTGCAGGAAAAAAAGTTAATGTTATGCTTTTTGGCGCTCTTATTTAATTTCGCTGTTGTTACATATACTATGTAATGTACGCTCATAAATTGTACTTCTTATTTACTCGCAAACACCAATTATTACACTGTTTCCGTACTTATTGTGCCTACTGTACATTTATTCATGCACACAATCTGCATTTATAAATTTATGCATGTACAAAAATGATCACAGTTAAAAATCTCCAACAAAAACGACCAAAAATTGCAGTTTCTGCCGTGCGTTGCAACGACATAGCGATCATCTGGCTGATGATCTTAACTGGGGCTTATTTTAGAGAAATAAAGACTTGCCGAAACGTTATGCGACCCTGGCGTCTCAACTGACTGAGCATAAAATCCATGATTTCAACACGATAGATGCCTGCACGCAGGACCCCGGAAATTAGTCGGGATCAAAGCGCACCGACCAAAGCAAGGATGTTCGTACCTGCTTCCCGCCACGGCGCAGCCCTTGGCGGGCAAGAGGACCTCCCACGACTGGCTGTCGCTCCGGGTGCACTTCAGCTTGTGGACGACTACGTTGTGGGTGACGGCGATCGAGTTCTCCATCTCGAGGAGCATGGAGGGCTCGCTTTTGCCCATAGGAACCTGGCGACAGGTGGAAACGTCAAAAACTGGCACCGGAAAAACCCCGGTAATGTTTCCCATCTACGGGGGTCTACCTGAACACTGTGACTTTTCTCGGCCCGCAGCGCGGGCAGGTGGAGGTCGGAGCTGGCGTGGAAGGCGGCTGGTCGAGTCGGGATGTCCCTCTCCGGGATAATCTGCGGGGTGGAAAGAAAACCCAACATTTCAACGCGGGATTTTATCCGGCGCTGAAGCGCTGACGGAAGGCCGGGCAGTGCCGTTACCTGATGCGTGAGCTGCTGGGCTATCTTCTCGGCCAGGGGCGGTCTTCCCGGCCCCCTCTTCAGCATCGGCTTGGACAGCTCCTTGCGGGCCTCGATCAGCTTCGCCTTGTAGCCCTCTTTGTACTTGGTTTTGTCCAGGACTTTTCTGTCGGACGAGAGACAGTATCATGTGAGCTTGCGAGAAGTACGGCAAATGATCGGTATCATGATCCCCGTCGAACACCAATTTAAACAGTGCAGAAAAATAAGTGAAATTTATAGCACAGCGAGAATACTCATCAAAACCTGATTTATGAAATAGGCATGAAATTCGGTTTGACAGAACGAAGTCTTAAAATTATCCGCACTCGTTTGTAGATTACTATCATCTTGCCTTTTCCGTACAAAACTTACACGCTTTACATGTCTCTTCAAAGGAAAGTCCGAAACTAAATGAAACTTCGTAGTTGGTAAAAAAAAATTGGCGTATATTCAGACCCAAACCTAGATTAACTAGACCCTAAAACAAGTTTTCCTTGTTTTTTTTTTCAAAAAAATACCAAAACTAACATAACAGATAAATCTATCAGTCAAGTAAAAATCAGTATGTAAAATATTAACTCTTTGACCCATACAAGTTCTGATATGAACTTTGGGCCAAGTTTATTATTAAGCAAGTTTTCTTACTTAAAATATGTTTGAAATTATTATAAGAAAGTGTTTACCGCGAGTTAATAGTTTACGGAAAAATCGTTTTGAGGTTGCGCGCAAGTTCAGACTACACTGCGTTTCTCTAGAAATCGGAGACAACTCGCGTATCAACATAGCGCATTACGGCGAGATCGACATATTGATTGACATCTAAAGTAAAGAAAATAGGCACTTACAAGGTCTCGGCCGTAGAGGTGGGTGTCACGGTTATCGCCATGGGAACAGCCACGGAAGTCTGTGGCGTCAAATGCGTCGTCACCTGAAACGAAGTCATGAGTTTCAGAAATTTGAGAGGCACGGGCGCAATATCCCGACAAATTTACGCATAAACTCTTACACTCTTGCATGTACTGAGGGACATATTTCAATTAAAGAAAAACAGTAACATAACAATTTTGCCGAGAATGATGGGACAACCTGAAGTTCAAGCTATAAAACTCCGAATAAATTTCAATTCAACTGTTGAAGTTTGTAATTTCAGGAAATAACAGTTACAGGATTTGTGGGTCATTATTTGCTGTAAAAAAAACAGGAAATTTACAGCAGCAATTTCGACAAAATGCACAAAATTATCCCAATCGAAAACTGTTGAAATTTGGCAAATACTTGTACTCGTTATATTAATGGGACATAAACTGGAAAAGGATAACGACCCTAAAATCAAGCTTCCGCAGCAAACCGTAAGAGGTTTCTTAAAAAAATGCAAAAAGGTTGGAGATTTCTTTTTAGAAAAACAATAGGATTTTTTCGAGAAAATAGAAAACATGGGACACTATTTTTCGTAAAAAAAACCCAGAAAATTGACAACAATTCTGCAAGAACACTAGGATCCCACCAGCTTTTCAAGCTCAAAATATTAGCAATTGAATCAATTCTTGAGAGGATTCTTCAAGATAAACGGGGAATTTTGATGGGAAGAAAATGTGATTTTACGTGAATAAAATAGAATCTTTGTTGAGAAATAATGGGATTTTTGTGGAGTATAATTGGTATGTTTATGAGAAAAAAATAGGATTGTAACAAGAAAAAATAGGATATTTTCGATAAGAAATAGGATTCCTTTGAGAAAAACATGGGGCTTTCTAAAAAAATAAGATGTTTTTATAGAAAGGATGTTTTCGAGAAGAAGTAGGTTTTTTCTTAATAAAAATTGAAGATTTAGTTAAAATTTCAATGCATATAAGGATCAAATGTTTACTTCCATCAATTCCCTTTATCAGTCACTTAATTGCACGACGTGCAATTCGTGCAAATCGTGCAATTAAGTGACTGTGATAAAGGGAATTGATGGAAGTAAACATTTGGAATGACCAGTCAAGTTGGTGAGTTTGAATAATATAAGGATCAAGTGTAGCAATTTATATTCCCTGACCTTGCAGTGCTCGTTATTGGCCACGCCGTTGACCATCGGCTTGCTGCTGGTCGTGAACGCAGGCTGCGAGGAGTCCGACTGGACGGCCGCCAGTTGGGCGTCCGAGTTGGATGTGATGCCGGACGTGGGCGTTGTGCTGGTCGAGGGCGTCTCGTCCCGCTTCTCGATCACGATCTTGCTCTGCCTTTCCGTCGACGAGCTGAACGTCGGATGCTGCCTGCTGTTGAACGGCTGAGGAATGTCGCTGGAATGAAATAGCAAAATTGGCAGTTTTTGAGTAATTACAGAGAATTTCACTTCACCATCAGATTTGAGAAAACTGAAATCGATAATTAGGGCGATATTTATCGGAAACGTAGCTCGGGAGACGAACTATCAATTCGGCCATAAACATTTATGTCATTCGATGCTTACCCCAGATCGGGCGCTGGTGCGATGAACATCGGCGTAATCCGCCGCCTGCCGTCCGCAGTCCGGACTTCGATCTGCCGATTCAGCGGACCCTGAGCAGATGGAAAAGTTCGGGACAATTACGAGAAAAGCTGATGCGGGAAAGGCAGCATGCATTAAATGAAGGGATAGGCCCAGAAGCGGCAAATTGCGAAATCTGACGTCAAGCCGAAAGTGCACAAACCAAAACCGAGCTTGCCTTCGCCTGCACGACCACCTTCTGGGCTTCGAGTTCCGCGTCCTGGACCTTGGGCTCCCTGGTCTTCGCCTCGGCGAGCTTTAGCAGCTCCGGGTTCTCGATGACCAGATGGATCGAGTTGGAGTGGTTGACCATCGACAGGCTCTTGCCGTACACTTTCTGGTAGTACAGATCCTGCGAGGCGGCAAACGAAGTGATCATTAATTAAACGATAACCAAAATCGGGCCTAGGTTTCGGCGCCGCGACTTCACCTTTTGTTCCTCGCTCAGCGACTTCCCGATCTCGTTGTCGTCGAAGCTCAGCGACGCCACCGTCCCGTCCCAGGAGCAGGCCATGATCTGGTCCCCTCGATGATTCCTGCATGAAGCGAAACGAGGGATATTTTTCGGCACAATTTCAGCCACCCAATGTGCGAGGGGGCGTGTAGGACTGTGATAAAAACCAGCTCCATACCCACAGTGGTAAAACTGTGCTAAACGTTTTCACTAAACGTAGAAAGCGACATTGGTAGCACATGCGGGTTCTTTTTGGACATTTTATCATATCTCCACCCTGACCGCTATATTTGCTTGATCTGTACTCTCGCAAATTTTACCAACTGAGTTTTCTTGAATTTTGCGTGTTCAGAAATGAGCCACTAGATTGCGGGACATTCTGGCGAAGGGCACCGGTATGACCCAACACTACTTTCATTATGCATTTGTTAAATTGTGAGAATATAGATCAAGAAAATATAGCATAGAAAGTGGAGAGCATCTGATAAAATGTCAAAAAAGTATTCACGCATGCTACATTTTGTGTTGATGAATCATTTTTTGTGGGTATAAAGCTGGCTTTTTTAGCCGACGGTTCTACACCCCCCGTCAGGGAGAGACAACATACCAAGAAACATCGAGCACCGAATTGTTGAAGAGGTCGTGGATCACGACGAGCGGTCGCTTCAAGGCGGTCAGCTGCAAAAACGTGACAATTTGTGGCTGTTGTTTTTATGTAAATATAAATAACCGTGGTGCAAAAACCACTCACCCAAATGGACAGCGACCGGTCCCGGCTTCCTATCGCACAGCAGCAGTAGTGATGCACCTGCGCGAGAACGCATTTGAATAAGAAAAATCAATTTTTCTAACATAGCCGAGTGATTGTAAGTAAGACGCCCACCTTTCCGCCAGCTTTGAGTGCCTTCGAAAGGATGTTCGGGTTGAATCGCTACAAATATTAAGTGAAAAAAGAGTTAACGAGAAACTAGTCGCCGCAATCCTAACGCTTTGCTGGAGGATGGGGGACGTTTACAAAATTTTTTAAACAATGCAGAGTCCGGACTTGGCCAGCACTCTTTGTAAACACGATAATGTTGTACTTAAACGCCCCTTATGTGACATTTTAACTGAGAGGATAAAATCAATATTTGCACTCACGACGCAAGTGATCGCCTTCCGGTGTCCCACGAAGTCCTTCTCCGCCCTCCATCCGTCCCTCTCGATGATCTGCGCCGTCGGCCCCGAGTTGTTCATGGCGTGCGCAGAGACGAGGTACTGCCCGTCGGGCGACCAGCTCAGCCTCAAGACATGCGTCGTGCCCCCGCACTGCAAGAATATCGCACAAAATTAGGCAAGTAGCGAAACGTCGCGAAACAAGTGATACGTTCGCAGCAGCTGAAAACCACCACCAGGCGTGGAATAGAATTACCTCGTCGAACGGCTCAGTGACCATGGTTTCCTGGTGCCAGTCTCCGGTCCGCCAGATCCTCAGCGATTTGTCGTCGGACTATAACGTGGCATTTACAGAGACAAAAAAAGAGCTAAATTTACCAAAAGAAATCACGCAATGCTTCACCTGCCCCATGCGGCAGGCGGCATTTGGAAAGGGTGCGGTTTTGGTAGCCAGTTCGGCTTGTAAATATCCATGAAAGCACTTTCTCACCTGAGACGCTAAATATTTTCCAACCGGGTCCCACGCAATACCCTTGACTAGCCCGCTGTGACCACGCAACACTGTCACAATGTCTGTTTATTGTCAGAGAAAAAGACGTTACAAATAGATTCATATCGAGATCTTCGCAGGCACCAGGCACATATTTCTAGGGGTATGTGTCCGAAAACTGGACATCATTTGACAAAAAATCACGTTACAAGCAGGGGCATTTTAAGATCTAGTCCGGACACACTTCCGGGCACCTATGTCCAAAAACTTGTCATCAGATGACAAAAAAATTATGTTACGAGTAGAGGACATTTTGAGATCTTGGCACCACTTTCTAGGAGCCCATGCCCAAAAATGTTTCGCCGTTTCATACTTATATTAGAGTTTACATGAAAGTATAGTTTTTCGCAGGCCCTAAAAAGTTTGTTAGTCCAAGGTACTGAGTACAGAGCCTTCTGGGAGTATAAAAAAAGAGAAACCATACCGAAACTCAATTTTCGGGGTTTTGAAAATAAATACCTGGCATTTTCTGAGCATTCCAAATTATCACCGAATTGTCTACGCTGCACGACGCGAGGAGCGCGTCGTTGGGGGACCAGGCCAAATCCAGAATATCTGAAAAAGGCCACAGGAAACTACGTTTAACCTTGCACACGAGCAGACCAGTGATAACAGCCAAAAAAAAAAACCTAACAATCCGCACCTCCAGAATGACCCCGTAGCGTGCTCGCGCATCGCCACTGCTCCACGTTCACCTTGCCTCCGCTGCCGAGGATGGCCGAACCACCAGCGTACCTTGAACATGAAAATGAGTAAATATGCGCAACTTCATCTACTTTCAGCACAGAAACCGGCTCGACAGTTACAATATATTAAAACCATAAGCAGGGATCAAACTTTTACTTTAAATATACAAATCAATTTAATTTTTAATTATCTTCTAAACATTAAAAATAATATATATATATACAGATAGTTACCTTCCCGTCTGCCAAATCATCAAAACTTTGTCGTCGCCGCCAGAAGCCAGATACCGGCCGCTGTTCGACCACCTGACGCAGTTGACGCAGGCTGAAAACAGAAGTGGCATTGGTTAGAAGCCGGAAATTTCTCAACGTTGTTCGTGCCGAACCGCGGTTCCCGCTCACCTAAGTGGTTGTCCATCTGGCACAGCATCTTGGGGATGTTTTCGTCTTTCTCGTCGTCCTCGTTGTGCACCGGTGCCATGTTCCAGACCACGACCCGTCCAGAGTCCTCGCCTAAATCGAAACGATAAGGATTTAACACTCCGACCACTCACTTCGAATCAGCCACTGGTCATCCAGTTTACCTTGGCCACCTGTGGCGAACCTTGAGCCATCCGGGTGGATATCCAGGGAGAATATGGGATGCCCTGAAACGACAAAAATAGCTCGTCTAGACAAACTGGATCTTTTCTTTTAGTTTCAATGCTCGTGGCCAGCAAATGATATGGCTGTCTGCCGAGAAAGGCCAGCATGCAAAGGCCAAGAAGCCATTTACGGCCGGCACTCGCTGCGTTGCTCGACAATAAAAACTAGATGAAAGGTCAGCCTAAGTGAGGCTGCGCCACTCCTACGATTGGGAAGGTTCTCCTCTAACACAACATTTTCTTGTGATATGTTCCATGTAAAACAAAAAGCTGACTGTGGGCTAATGAGCTCAACTATGGTGAATTGAACTGAACGCTGGCATCTGACCAGTCTTAGGTCAAAGTGGTAACCAAGCCAGTTGTCAGGGAACCAAGCGAAGCATAGCCATCTCCAGGAACTGACAGTTGCATTTCGGGGCTGCTTTTCGGCTAGTGGTGGTACAACTAAAAACTGAATTAGTGAATGTCACCCCATTACTGCCCGGCATATTCTGCGACACTGACTGCGGTTGACAGCAGGGTACCGAGCTCATGCAGTCGAGTCATATTGAACTGACGGTAGTGCTAGGTCAAAGGCTAAAAGGGGTAGCACAGTTTGACATCATAGGACAGCAAACAACGACACCTGCAAGCACTGACAAATTGTGTGGATGCATTTCCCAACCACCACACGGCACCATCTGCACTGAGAGTGGGCTACTGAGGACAACGCAGTCGAACTGAACTGAAGGCTGACATCTGACCAGTCTTAGCAATCTGAGCAGTCTCAGGTCAAAGGCTAAAAGGGGTAAAAAAGCTGGTTTCTTAGAACACCAAACAACTCGGACATCTGCAGGCCCTGACAACGGCATTTCGGGCCGTTTTTCGGCGCAGCTGGCCAGCGTGTCTTCCGGCTGTAGCCGCAATTTGGCAACAACGTTGGTGCACATGCACCTAGATGATGTGGTGCCACTAAAAACTGAATTAGTGAATGTCACCCCATTACTGCCCGGCATATTCTGCGACACGGACTGCGGTTGACAGCAGGGCACCGAGCTCATGCAGCCGAGTCATATTGAACTGACGGTAGTGCTAGGTCAAAGGCTAAAAGGGGTAGCACAGTTTGACATCATAGGACAGCAAACAACGACACCTGCAAGCACTGACAAACTGTGTTGATGCATTTCCCAACCACCACACGGCACCATCTGCGCTGACAGTGGGCTACTGAGGACAACGCAGTCGAACTGAACTGAAGGCTGACATCTGACCAGTGTTAGCAGTCTCAGGTCAAAGGCTAAAAGGGTTAACAAAGCTGGTTTGTTAGAGCAGCAAACAACACTGACATCTGCATTTCGTGCAGTTTTTCGGCTTGTCTTCCGGCCGAAGTCGCCATGGTCAGAGGGTCAAAAGGCAACTGAAAAGCAAGGATTACAGGACCAAAACACAGGTGCAAACATTGAATTATCGTCTCTGCAACAACGGTTTCTATAGATATAGCAACACCCTTGTGCTCACCATCGTGCGAGACCCAGCTCGGCTTCAGCAGCTTCATGGTCGGCGTCGAGGGCTGCGCTGGGCGAGGAGGGGCCGATCCGCACACGCGAGGTGCTCGCTGCTACTCACAAAGGAAAAACGAAGAAAAGAAGACGAGTTTTCATTTTCCGGAGGGGACAATTCTCGCTTTTTCAGACGTCTGGCCAGGCCTCTGCTCAATGGGGGAAGGAGAACGAAATCGAAGAATGGAAAATGAAAACCGCACGAGGGAGCGTTCGAAAGCGGCTGCGTAGCGGAGCGCCCCGGAACACGGCCTTAGCGGCCGGGAGCGGGCCCGTTCGACGACCGGACTTCCAAGAGCGCTTTGCGAGCTTGGAGGCGAAGGGCGCCGCCTGGCGGGGGCAGTGCCAACGAAAGGAAGATGGCGGCGAAATTCGAAATTCTACGAAACGAAAAAAAATTTGGTTGTCGGATAATCACGATTTTCGTTGATTTCAATTGCATTCGTCATTATTACCTGCGATGGTTTACACGTCAACATTGGACGACAACAAGATGGTGGCGAAATTCGAAATTCTACGAAACGAAAAAAAATTAATAAGCAACGAAATAATAACAACATAATTAACGCGTGATTGGGGAAAGTTCTTGCATTTGGTTGTCGGATAATCACGATTTTCGTTGATTTCAATTGCATTCGTCATTATTACCTGCGATGGTTTACACGTCAACATTGGACGACAACAAGATGGTGGCGAAATTCGAAATTCTACGAAACGAAAAAAAATTAATAAGCAACGAAATAATAACAAAATAATAAACGCGTAATTAGAGAAAGTTATTGCATTTGGTTGTCGGATAATCATGATTTTCGTTGATTTCACTGCGTTCGTCATTATTACCTGCGATGGTTATCACGTCATCATCGGACGACAACAAGATGGCGGCCAAATTCGAAATTCTACGAAACGAAAAAAAATAAATAAGCAACGAAATAATAACAAAATAATAAACGCGTAATTAGAGAAAGTTCTTGTCCTTAGTCGTCGGATAATCATGATTTTCGTTGATTTCAATTGCATTCGTCATTATTACCTGTGATGGTTATCACGTCAACATCGGACGAAAACAAGATGGCGGCCAAATTCGAAATTCTACGAAACGAAAAATAATTAATAAGCTACGAAATAATAACAATATTATAAACGCGTGATAGGAGAAAGTTATTGCATTTAGTTGTCGTAAATTATGATTTTCGTCGATTTCATGCATTCGTCATTATTGCCTGTGATGGTTATCACGTCATCATCGGACGACAACAAGATGAAGGGGCGAAATTCGAAATTCTACGAAACGAAAAAAAATTAATAAGCAACGAAATAATAACAAAATAATAAACACGTCATTGGAAAAAGTTCTTGCATTTAGTTGTCAGGTAATCATGATTTTCGTCGATTTCATTGCGTTCGTCATTATTACCTGTGATGGTTATCACGTCATCATCGGACGAAAACAAGATGGCGGCCAAATTCGGAATTCTACGAAACGAAATAAAAATTAATAGGCAATTAAAACGCGCGATTGGAGAGAGTTCTTGTCCTTAGTCGTCAGATAATCATGATTCTCGTTGATTTCACTGCATTCGTCATTATTACCTGTGATGGTTTACACATTATCATCTGACGACAACAAGATGGTGGCCAAATTCGAAATTCTAAAAATAAAAGCACACAAAAATAAGTGAACGAAAAAATCGTGCAATTAAGAGTTCTGATCGTGACAGAACCTCTATTTTTGGCATGCTGTGCTGGCATCGTCATCGTCTTAGTCGCCCCAACGCCAAAATAACACGAATCAGTTACCACAGATCGAAACAAGATGGCGGTGCAATTGGGGATTCTAAAAAGATGGCGGCAGCGCGTGCCAACCCGGTTCCATTTTCGGGCACGTGTTCCGGGATGCACGTGCCCTTTTTGGGAAGGGCGAAAGAGCTGATTGGACGCCGCCGTTTCGAACGGTGGGCGGAGCCAGATTCAAATCAGCCAATCAGAAATCACATCCTGTCACATGGTATACTGATGGTATACCGATGATGCATAATGAATGAAATGCGCCACGACTGCTTTTTATTTGGTTGCTCGTCGTGTTTTCATGAGGAATTTTTAATGAAGTCGAAGATGAAAGGAAGAAACGACCGCTGGGAAGGCAGTTTAATTAAATTGAGGAAACTTAAGTAAGCGTTTTTTCATTATTTATTCGCTGCGCTGACCTCAACCAGTTTAAAAACGAAATTGCTTCTGTGGCTGCCCCTAATGGCAGGCAATCACTGCCAGCATTTTGAGCGCTTTGTTGGCTTTCTAATTTTTCGACCCTGCCCAAGTGCCAGTCTCTTAATTTTCTCAAGCATGATTTTCTTAAGTATGATCAGCGCCACCAAGGGGGAAGAACGCGCAGGAAAAGACGTCCATTGGCAGAAGCGCCGCTAGAAAATCCCCAGTACATGCATGCAGTATCTGGCAACACTGGATGTGGCTATGCCCTAATTTTCTTAATTTTTCTGATGCTGCGATACGATTGGTCGAAAGTGGAACAGAGCTCACCTCGTAATCCAGTCTAATTTTCCATAATTTTTTGCCTTGAGAGAAAATTACGAAAAAAAAAACTTCAAAATTAGACAAAAATTACAACTGGACGGTTAGTATAATTTTTTGCCCGAAGAGAAAATTAAAGAAAAATTGACTCCAAAGTTGGATAAAAATTACAAGTGGACAGTTAGTATAATTTTCTTCTAATTTTCTATAATTTTTCGCCTTAAGAAGAAATTAAAAAAAACAACTCCTAATTGGACAAAATTTACAAGTAGACAGTTAGTATAAGTTTTCGCCGAGAAAATAAGGAAAAAAAAGTAACTCCAAAATTTGACAAAAATTACAAGTGGACAGTTAGTATAATTTTCTTCCAATTTTCTATAATTTTTCGTCTTAAGAGAAAATTACGAAACAATTTAACTCCAATATTAGACAAAAATTACAAGTGGACAGTTAGTATAATTTTCTTCTAATTTTCTATAATTTTTCGCCTTAAGAGAATTTTACGAAAAAAAATTGACTCCAAAATGTGACAAAAATTACAAGTGGACAGTTAGTATAATTTTCTTCCAATTTTCTATAATTTTTCGTCTTAAGAGAAAATTAGGAAGAAAAATTAACTCCAAAATGTGACAAAAATTACAAGTGGACAGTTAGTATAATTTTCTTCTAATTTTCTATAATTTTTCTCCTTAACAGAAAATTCGGAAAAAAACGAGAATAACTCCAACATTAGACAAACAAATTACAAGTGGTTAGTTAGTATAATGTTCTTCTAATTTTCTATAATTTTTCATATTAAGAGAAAATTACGAAAAAAATTAATTCCAACATTAGAAAAAACAACAAGTGGACAGTTAGCATAATTTTCTTCTAATTTTCTATAATATTTTGTCTTAAGAGAAAATTATGAAAACAAATGAACTCCAAAATTAGACAAAACTTACAAGTGGACAGTCAGCACTAACTTCTTCACTGTATAAAAGTGCACGACACGACGCCTGCTAATGGTCGATTAAAGCCGTGGTTAATTATGTCTGACGAAACGTGGTGCAAACAGTCGTTGATTTTTATCAGTGTAGCATCGAAAACAGTTTTTTAAACCATTTTTTTGCTTTTTCCTTTTCAGCTGCTGGTCAAGCCGGACACGCTGGAATTTATTAATCGATAGATGCTTTATTGCTTTTTGGGATTCAGCTGATGCTCTTTGCGCCTACTTATGTCGCGTTTTCATCGAGTGGTCAAGTGGGTTGACTCGACCCTCCAGCCATCCGCGCTCCAACGAAGGGGTTGTTCGAGTATTACGTCATCGTCTTGGTGCGTGGGCGTTGACCAAACGGCGGAGGGGTCAGGGGTCAGCCGAGTGCTGAATCACCACTTTTTACAATGAAATAAACCCTGATTCGTGAATTTGGACTGGAGAACGCCATTAAGCTGTGATTTCGAGTGACCGTCGTTATAGAAGGGGCAGTTAGCTAATTGGTCGTTATCGGAATCACGGACGATGGCCGGCGGTCACTTAAGAGCGGCCAATTAACGTAAGAGGGCGATTTAATCACGCCCTCAGAAGACCAGGAGGAGTGTCGTGGTCGCACCAAATCAGGCATCGAATTAGTCCGGTAATATCTAATGGCACAGCCATGTTTGTGCATTGGAAACTCTATATAATTAGGCGTGATGACGTCGGTGTTCCAAATAATTCGGTAAAGGAAAAAAAAAGAACGTCGACGTTCCAAGATAATCATCAAGAAAAGAAACATCGACGTTCGAAATAATTCGATCAAGGAAAATGGAACGTGGGTGTTCTAAACAATTGTTTAAGAAAACGAACGTCGACGTTCCAAATAATTTACCAAAAAAAAAAATAGAACGTCGGTGTTCCAAAATATTCATTAAGAAAAGTAACGTCAACGTTCAAAATTATCCGAGTAAGGAAAAAGGAACGTGGGTGTTCTAAACAACTCATTAAGAAAACGAAGGTCGACGTTCCAAATGATTCGAGCAAGGAAAAAGGAACGTGGATGTTCTAAACCATTCATTAAGAAAACGAACGTCGACGTTCCAAATAATTTACCAAAAAAAAAAAAAATAGAACGTCGGTGTTCCAAGATAATCATTAAGAAAAGGAAGGTCGACGTTCCAAATCATTCGAGCCAAAAAAAAGGAACGTCGACGTTCTAAATAATTCGTTAAAGGGAAAAAAAGAACGGTGTTTCAAGACAAACATTAAGAAAACGAACATCGACGTTCCAAATTAATCGAGCAAGGAAAAAGGTACGTCGACGTTCAAAATTAATGTAATTAATAGAAGTTCCAAACTATTCCTCCAGGAAAAGGTCGTCCATGTTCTAAATAAGTAAGATGATAAAAAAGGAACGTGGACATGTCTTCGAATAAATTTAGTGCGAACGCCGACGTTCCAAGTTCGAAGTTCCAATATAGCAGAAACGGTGCAAAAGTGTGGGCAAATGCTCGCTCTATTGCTCGGTCAATCATCTTCCAAGTTCCAACTCAGCACGAGCATTCTCCCTCCACGTGACATCGTTCTTAAAAAAAAGGAACGTCTTCGACGTTCCAAATCATTGATTGCGTAAAGGAACAACGACGTTCCAAATTATTCGAGAAAGAAAAAAGGAACATCGACGTTCCAAATCATTGACTGAGAAAAGGAACGTCGACGTTCCAAATCATTCAGTCCAAGTCGGTAGTGCCACGTGAGCCAACGAGTTGGTTAAACTCGTTCGGCGCGCCCAGTGTGAACGGGGTGCGAGGTCTCACCTGTAGCTGCGGCGGCGCCACCGTCGCTCCTCCTCTTTTCCTGTCTTTTGGGAGGAAGAGGTTTCGAGCCCAGGCCAGTCGAGGCTGAAGAAGGAGAAGAGCGACAAGTAGCATCGCGCTGCCTCTTCCTCCTGCCGTGCCTAAGTGGAGATTAACCGGCGGAACCGTTGTGCCAACCACCGTTAAGTGCGACGGGTCGTCGGCCCCGGGTGTCAAAAGTGCCAGAAAAAAAAGGTGAAAAAAGGTGAAAAAAAACCAGGAAATCAACAGGAAGAAGGCGACGATTTGGACGGCGTTCAAGACCCTCTGGAGCCGACGCCGATTAAGCGTAAGTTGAACTTAGCGGTCAAAGGTCACCTGCCGGAGGTCAGGGGTCGAAGTGCCACTCGGCCTCCGGGGCCAATCAGCTCGCAATCACTCGCAATCATGTTCTCTGCTGTGCTCGCACATTGCATTAGCGTTAGAACAGAAAGCCAGCTGATGTTCTTGTAAAGGAACAAAAAAGTGCAGTGTTCCAATTCCTGATGAAAAAAAAATATGTAAAAAGAACATCGACGTTCCAAATCCATCTTAAAGAAAAACGTGATTCGAAGAACGTCCAACGATGTCTTAAAGAAGTAAAAAAGAACTTCAGCGTTCCAAAATATTCGATCAGTAAAAAAAAGCACGACGTTCCAAATCCTACATAAAGAAAAACTTGATTCGAAGAACGTCCAACGTTCCAATGTCTTAAAGGAGTAAAAAAGGACGTCAGCGTTCCAAAATGACACCCAAACGAGCTTCTGTGTTCCGACTAGAAATGAACAAGAACGACAACGTTCCAATGTTTTGAGAAAATTGAAAATGAACGTCGATGTTCCAATCCCCTCTTAAAGAATGATGTAAAAAAGAACATAAACGTTCCAAATCCTTGTTGAAGAAAGACTTGATACGAACATTGAGAACATATAACGTTCCAATGTCTTAAAGGAGTAAAAAAGAACGTCGGCGTTCCATAATTACACCAAAACGAATATCAATGTTCCAATATGAAGTGAACGAGAACGACGACGTTCCAATGTCTAAGAAAATTGAGAAAAAGAACGTCAACGTTCCAAATCTTTCTTAAAGAAAGACTTGATACGAAGGACATCCAACGTTCCCATGTACTAAAGGTGTAAAAAAAGACGTCAGCGTTCCAATATGAAATGAACAAGAACGACATCGTTCCAAAATATTCGATCAGTAAAAAAGAATGTCGATGTTGCAATTTCATCTCAACGTAACATCCAACGTTCTAATGTCTTAACGGAGTATAAAAGGACGTCGGCGTTCTAAAATGACACCAAAACGAACAAGAAAGACAACGTTCCAATGTCTTGAAAAAATTGAAAAAGAACATCGATGTTCCATGCAACTTTTCCCCCAAATTTTTTTTTTTGTAAAATTCCTTGTTTTCAAGGAATCACATTGTACATATTTTGGTGTGTGATAATTTCGATTATTTGAGGGTTTTTGCTTGGATAGCAATAATAAACGCAATAATGGCTGTTATAAATTTAATTTGGATTTTTTTTCCATTAGGGGTTCTCAGAAAAGCGACTTTTATGATACCTTAAATAATACTTAGATAAACCACTCATATAAAGGGGATTTGGAGCTGCAACATCCGATATTAGGAATGGTTTTAATAACACCAGCCCCTTTCATATGAGATAAGAAGTTATTTTGATGCAACCGAAAAGGGATTAAGGTATCACTGTATGAATATGAAAAAAATATGAAAAAATATATTGAAAAACGAAAAAAAAAATGGGAATTGGATCCCACATCCCATATGTGTTGTTATATTATATTGTCAAATGGAAGGCCTTGGTTTCTATTTTGAGCTAAGTTAATTAAACGAAAATGCGTTTTAAATGGAATATAAAAAAATATCAAAATTTAATAAAACACTGAAAATTAAATATTAATTGATTTTTTTGTGCTTGGATTTGCTGTTTATAGCTCGATTATTTTAGTTTTTAGCTAAATTAATTTCGTATACACATTAAAAATATATTAAAAAAGTCCTTCCCAATGGGGTTTGAACCGCGGCCTGCTAAGTTAATAAAAGCACAGAAATGAATATTTGGTCAAATCAAATGAATAAATAAATTAAAAATATATAAACTAATAAATAAACAAAAACGAAGCAAGATTTAATATAAAAAAGTAAATTATTTTTGACGCTGGTAAGTTGACAAAAGTGCAGAAATTACCTAAATAAGAAATTAATAAAAATTAAAATATGAAATTAAAATTATTTTTTACTTGGATTTGTAGTTTTTGTCCAATTAGTACTTGTTTAAAACTAAACGACTGTCATATTACATGAATTTTGTTTTAAAATATGTTAAAAAAACAGGTCCGAGCTGGGTTTGAACCCCGGACGTTGAAATGGATCCCCATTTTTAATCAGCTGTTACATATTATTATATACAAAATATTAATTGGAAGGGCTTTATTTCCATTTTAACTCAAGGCCCTACTAAGGAGTGAAATGATTGGCCAATCAAACAAAAAAGAATTATCAAAATGCAATAAAACTTTGATAACAAGCTAATAATTAGAATTTCGTGCTCCAATTGGCTGCTTTTTCGCACAATTACACTTGTTTTCAGCTAAGTTACTTTGACGTGACATGAATTTAGTTTAAAAAAAGTAAAAAAAGTTTAAAAAAATTAAAAAAAACAAGTCCGAACGGGGTTCGAACCGCAAACTCTGGATTCGTCATCCAAAAACCAGCCATAAATGGCTAGCAAACCCCTTCAAGAGGTTAAATTTGGCAGGGGGAGATAGGGTGAGGTGGGTCACACCCACCCCCGATGACCACTGGGTGATAACAGGGGGCGTCCATCGACAATTGTGTCACAAAAAAAAAAAAAAAAAAAAAAAAAAAACGAAAAAACATTTGTCAGGTGTGCGTGCACCGAAAACACTCTTATAACGTGAGACGAGTTAGCACCGGATGTTAGGCAAACAGACCGGAAGCCGACACTGGGCCCCAAGGTCGGGTCGAGACATTGAGTATCTGGGGGATGAGAAATCGATCGAGTATTTTCGAACATACTGCAGTTCCAGTGTTCCACGTAGTAATTACATAGGGGTAGTGTTTCCTAAAGGATTAAAGTTTTGCTTCAGGTCAATCCCAACACGGTTTCTTACTTTTTATAACAAATTAGATCGGTGATAATCGAATGCACTGCAGTTCTACGTAGTAGTAATCGAATTCGGTGCATTCGAAACTCGTTCAACAAAACCCCTAATGAGTGGCAAACCAGCACAACAGAGGTGCTCGCAGTGATTGCCCGCCCACGTAGCCCAGCCAAACATCCGCAACGAGAATAAATAAAGTTGGCAAAAATCCAAAATAGAACGCGGAAAAAGGGTGACGTTCGTTCCAATTTTCGAACAGATAACGAATGTTACCCCCTTCACGTTCCATTTTCGAAATAATGTCGAAATGTAACCCCCACTTTTCCCTTCCATTTCATTTGTGAACGAATTCTTTAATGTTACCCTTCTTTAGTGTTTCATTTTGGAACGAATGTCGAATGTAACCGCCCCCTTTTCCGTTCCATTTCATTTTAGAACGAATGTTACCCTTCGTTCGTGTTCCATAGCCGAACGAATGTTACCCCCGTTCACGTTCCATTTTCAAACTAATGTAGAATGTACTCTTTCCCCTTTGCGTTCCATTACATCGTTATTCCATTGTTATTACATTGTTGTTCCATTACGAATGTTACCCCGTTCACGTTCCATTTTCGAACGAATATGGAATGTAACCTCTCTTTGTGTTCCATTCCATTTTAGAACGAATGTGACCCATTGCGGGTTCTGTCGATTGGCAAATCCTCCCTATTTTGCGTTCCATTTTGGAATGAAAGCCGAACGTCACCCCTCTTTCGTGTTCCATTTCCGAACGAATGTCACCCCCGTTCACGTTCCAATTGGGTACGAATGTAGAATGTAACCTCCCTTAAAATTGCGTTCCATTCCATTTTAGAACGAATGTCACCTATTGCGGGCGGGTTCTATCGATGGGCACCCCTTTCCTCTTTCGCGTTCCACCTTAGAACGAATGCCACACCTTTCGTATTCCAATTTCAAATGAATGTCAACCTCGTTCCATTTCGAAACGTATGTCACTCCTTTCCTATTCCAATTTGGAACGAATGCCAACCTCGTTCCATTTCGAAACGAATGTCACTCCTTTCCTATTCCAATTTGGAATGAATGCCACCGTCACTGTGTTCCCTTTTGACAAAATGTCTGATGGAATTATCACCAAAAGAGGAGCCGTGGTTGGCCATAACTGAACTTTATTTACTTTTCTAAGGTCCCCGGCGCACATCTGTCCAGGGTGACATCGAAGCAGCAAGTGAATTAAAGATGGCGCCGGGGTAACAAAGTAAAAGGTCAGCTGACGACCTGTCAGCTGACTGAGCACCACGTGTTCCGGGTGCACGTGGTCGGCCAAAAGGGAGGGGGATTCGAAAAGGGGGAAAACGAAAAAGGCACCCTTTCGAACACGCAGACAGAGTTGGAAGACACTGTCTGCCGACGTCCTAATTTTGACTATAAATTTGGAAGCCCCCCGACCTCTTCTAAATCCCTAAAACTCCCATATGCTATCAATGTCAACCTCATTCCATTTCAGAACGAATGTCACTCCACTAGTATTCCATTTTGGAACGAATGTTAATCTCGTTCCATTTCGAAACGAATTTCACTGCCATTTTCCAATTCAATTCAACACAGTACCCCACAAGGATGTGATCACTTATCAGGCAGTTATTCCCGGGGGGTTGTGTGTCGTCCTTGGCACGATGACACCAGGGCGTCGTTTTGGACGAATGGCAAATTGATGGCTCTCATTCCAAGATGCCTTATCAGAAAACGCTCGTTTCGACGGCTGATATTTCGAAGAAAAAGCAACAAAAATTGGCATCGGATGTGATGTACGGCGCTCTCGCCTCCTGGGCGAAGGTGAAATAACGCCCATGAAATTTGTGGGTCATTCAAGCACGCACAGCCATGTTTTATTTTCCGTACTTATTTTTGTAATAAGAAAGCGAGCTGGAAAGCAAAAAAAGGGTGGAAAGGGCACCGAATTGCATCAGCTATGGTCCAGTTTCCTTTTTTCCCACATTTTTCACATCTTTCAATTTCGAATTAACATATTGGTGCAAAACGTGCCTTTGCTATTTGCGGATGAAAAACACGCGATAAATGGCAGTTTATTCCGAGACGAGCCCTAATTGGGCAATCAGCAAATGGCGCAAAAATGGCCACGAAACAACAGTCCGTGAAATGCGATACCAACGGCAATCACTATAAACCCAGATGAATTCATCGCGAACGGTGTTATTCCCAAATTTGATATTTTTTCTGCAATTCATTCATTTTTTTACTTTCAGGAACCTCGAGCCAAATCAACGCCCTGGCTGGCAGCCATCTTGAAAAGGCGGCCATCTTGATAAAGTCGGCCATCTTGAAAAGTCGGCCATCTTGAAAAGTCGGCCATCTTGAAAAAGCGGCCATCTTAAGAAGTCAGCCATCTTGAAACAGTCAGCCATCTTGAAAAAGCGGCCATCTTGAAAAGTCGGCCATCTTGAAAAGTCGGCCATCTTGAAAAGTCGGCCATCTTGAAAAGTCGGCCATCTTGAAAAGGCAGCCATCTTGAAAAGGCGGTCATCTTGAGAAGTCAGCCATCTTGAAAAGGCGGCCATCTTTGAGAAAGTCAGATATCTTGA
>JAQFYZ010001806.1:0-20638 GCA_034695085.1 Cylindroiulus punctatus
AGGTCGGTGCAGTTCTTGGATTTTCCGTTCCTGGAAATCCGAAAAGTGTTACGTTGGCACTTTAATATAAGAGGATAAATTAGGTAACCTGATGCAGCCTCTTGGAGGGGCGAGACCTTGTTCAATAACAATAACTGACAGTAAACCTTTTGCAAGTAACAAGTAACTAGTAACAAGCTCTTGGCGTGCTGCCCTCTTATACCTTTTATTCTCAGAGTGATATTGCGATGAGTTGAGCATGATTTTATGAACCTTGGAGGCTGTTTTGTTGTCACTATATATTTGGAAATTGCATTTAACCAACGATGAATCAACGTGCATATGCAAAGCCCTTTGCCCCAAACATTTCTATAACTTTCATTAGTGCATCATTAAAGAAAAGCCTGCCTTCATTTCAATAAAAATTTGATGTGAAGGTAAATGCTATGCTGTCTTTTTATCGTTTTTTAATATTCTGGTTTTCGAAATGAACGTTTCCACTTTTCCAGTTTCATTGCGCTGTTATGTAATTTCGATGAAATAATTAGTTTTTTAAGAGATAGGCATCCAATTTGCATGCAGTTTTTATCATTCCGGAAATGTTCCATATTTAATGAATGTTCGTACATTTCCTTGCTGAAAAGAACAACTTATGAACGACATTTCACTGTCACGTTTTCAATGCTCTTCGTGGGCTTACATTTTGCAATTTTGACACTTTAACGCAAGGTACCTAAGTGTAGCTTATCTCTAAACCATACTAGGGACATGTTGCAACATGACATGGAAATTAGGGAAATACATTTAATTCAATGTTGCAACATGACCTGAAAATCAGGGAATTACATGCAATTCAATTAAATTTAATTCACCTACAGTCATAACCTGAGATGCATGTGGTGGGAGGTGGATTTACCCAAGTACAGACATGTTAAGTCCAAAAATGAGGAAAAATGAAAGGAATATGAAGTATAAAGAATGTGCAGTAAAGTTGGAACAAATAAAACACTGCAGATAAGTAAAATAATATAAAATCAGATGCATCAGAATGACATGCCACTCAAGAACAAAAATGTTTCAGCAAAACTACAAGAAAAACGAAGGAAAAATTGAAGCAACTTTATAAGTGTTAAAGAAATTGGCTGTGTACGGGTGCTTTATGTTCGCATTTCTGAAATGCAATAATTGCGGCTACTTATACTGTTATGTCAATGTTCCACAGCCATGCATTAGTTATCATTTTCGGTTCGTAAAAACTGTACTGTAAGAACATGCCTCAGGCTGTTGGGCATCTGTTTTAAGCTCGAATTTCGCATAGTTTCTTTGGATCTTTCCTACGCTTGTTATTCTTTGGGGGTGAAAAAATGCTATTCCATTACTATCCATCTGTTCGACTCGACAAGAAAGTTTCACCGAAATTCGTTTGAATACAAGCCTCTTGTTTTTCGTTCATTTCTGCCGCTGGCATTTTGAGGCATGCGTCTCTCGCCGCCAACTTGTTGTTATGATTGCTTTTTGCTCGAAAATATGATTATTATAGATGAGGGAGGCATTTGCATATTGGATTGTTATTCCATTAAGTCGAGGGAAAGCCATTCCTTGCCGCGTTCGTAATTTCTTATCTCGATGCCAAGAGTGTGAATTCTTTTGTGCTGCTCGCCATACCTCATCGATGCCAGCCTGCAATTGCTGAAGGCAACAATTCAATTGGGATTTTCATTGCACTCGGCTGAGAAGAAATTTCAATGAAATTTACAATGGAAATTGTTGGCGGGGAAGAATTAGACGCGAGTTGATAGAATGCATTTATAATTGAGTTATACGACGAGCCTTGTCTTTTAATAATTGTGCGTGTCTGTCGTTTCTCCCACCATCGATTTATGTTGAGGTTCACCTTAAGGGGAATGTGGGGAAGTCTGGATCAATCTTGAACTTCTGGGCCGGTGACCCTAGACCTACACGTCGTGCAATTGTGGCGAGGGATATGCAATAATTCGATCATTCTCTTCAGTGTCCTCTTCACTTCTCTTCTTCTTCGTTTGTCGTCCATGTTTATTTAAAAACTAAACATAGCCTTCGTGCCAGGCCAGTCATGCTTCCTGTCCACTTGTAATTTATTTTTGGCTTTATTTTGGTCTGAAGGCCCATTGAAAGTGATTTTTTGCAATTGAATTTTGATAATTTTGGGACAGATACATGTATGATAATTTCAAATGAAACTAGTTATTTAAATTCAAAATTTTTTGAATTTTTCCAGATATTCTTTATTTTGCCAACGACAGTAAATCTCTTTTATTCTCATTCAGATGGCAGGTGCTGCCATCTATCGCCCATAAAGTAAAATAAAGGGTCAAACAGAGAATTATCGTTTTTATTAATATCCTATACATTTCCATAAGTTGACAAGATCACATCCAAAAAAACGCAAGTCCCTGTTAATGTTTACAAAAAAATTATTTTAATACGCTGTATATTGATCAGGAAAGGAGAAATTATATTTTTTAATTTTATGCAGGGTGTCCCCAAAGTCACAACGCATTTTCAATGGACCTTAAGGGGGTCCAGGACTACCCATGCTTATACTGTACATGGGCCCTATGGGGTTTACACTTCGTCCCTGATTTCTTGGGATATAATCAAGGTATCATTCAAATAAATGTTGTGTTTGAAAGCATACCTTATAAACTTTTGTTATCATGGTGTTCACGCATGTCAGTGTTGATATAATAAAATTGCTAAAATAACGAAAATAATTCTAGATACAGCAGGCTCTTCATGGGACAAATTTTGAGAATGCTGCTTGTCTGTTTGGACCCATGAAGGGTGACTTCACTGTCTTGCTTGCTTCGAAATAAATTTACACAAGCATTTTCCAGTACTAAATTAACCGTTTTTAGACTAATATCGTGCTCATCTACAACTTTTAAATTGAAGCTACTGAGCTAACTTTACTAGTTTACGAGATAAATTCCGAATGATCACACTGGATATACTTTTTTCCATCATGACCAAGTCCTCATTCATCACTTAAATGTCGATTTTTAGTCTGTTATGTCTTCGAAAATTCCTTTGTCATGCCTCTATAAGCGTTCTAACGATGGGGAATCTTCATTGTTCGAAAGGCTCAAAGGAATGTCTGAAGAATCCACGAAGACCATCTCTTCCTCCCCTTTAAGCTTATGCGAAATCATAAATGCAGTTTATAGATGGCTTAATTCCAACGTCATTGGTCGGTTCTCTGCAGTGCTTAGCGTATCTACTGACGTGTGACTATTTTCTTATTTGGTTTCAGCTTTTCCAAATCTTATCCCACCGGGAACCATTTTCGCGAATATAATGTTTTTGACTTCCATTATAAGAAATGCGTGCCAAATATTTGAGGATAAATAAAAAGGGAGGAAATGAAAGAGGCAGGAAAGAGCTTGGGTATTATTAAAATACTGCAAAAGCACGAGTGCTGTTCAACCACAGTTATTTGGACTTGGGTGGAAATGGAAGAACGTTTCTCAATCTCATCATCAAAAGAATGAATTGGCAACCTACGATGTTATAAAGTACTCAACATTTCACGTATTTTTTTTTTCCAATATATTGCGTGCACAAGAAATTTCCTGGAACAGAAATATTTGGATATGCTAAGCGAGTTTCAAGTATTTATCGAATTTTCGATTATTTCTATTAGCAATTAATATGTAGTTTATTCCAATTCTTCAAAATTGCTATCTTCGTTTCGTTATAAGCTATGAATGAAATTCTTCATCATACATGCATCTGCGTTTTCCTTCATAAGAGCCATTGTATTTTAACGATATTAGCAATGATTTATAACTCACTAAAGCTTCACAATTGATCAGAAAGCAATTTGGCGAACAATGCACGAGCTCATGAAAGTATTCGGATGAAAAAGTTTCAATTCACATAATGACGTTTTTACTAAATGCCACGTATCGCATTTTCATTTTACATATACTGCTGTATATCGTCACCATTCAGATTCAAATTGATCGAATTCACAATTGGCAAGCTGTGGGAGTTTTTCTTCACCGATGCATTGCGAGAAAAGCACAAGGTTTTTTTCCTCGGTTATAAAATTGGAAGGGTGTACATCTTTTATTATCCCATTTCATTAAATATTTCGCAGATTGATTTTTTGATTGAAAAATTTGCCTTTCCTTTAGGTATCCTTAAACTTCAATGTACAATAAGCTAACAATTCATGATTTGGTGTATCATTTGCATTCATGAACACGTACAGGGTGATCATAGTCCAACCCTCAATGCAAAATTTAATTTTTCAAGAAAACTATTCTAGTTACAAGGTGTACATTTTGAGAAACGGTACAAGAACTCGCTGTAACCGCTAGAAGCGCCCTCCATGTAAACCAGATAAATGAAATATAACTTAAGGAGATTTTTTACCTTTTTTATTGTTTTTTTTACAGACTTGTTACTTGTAACTTTTAACAGTTTTGACAGGTTAGTTTTTATTAATTAGGGAAGGACTTTGTAATCACCCTGTACAGTATACTTTGAACTTTGCCTCATTACTGAGATGCAAGTCTACAGCTTGTGCCTCTTTCCTACTAAACTATGTATGTATTCTGAAAATATACCATATAAACGTACACTTGTACTAATCCGGAGCTAATGGATTGCTAATCACACTGCTAATCCGGTTATAAGGGATGTTACCTTCGTGCTTCAAATTACTTTTGCTCAGTTAAATTCTAACGAGAATATCATTGAGATACAGTACTCACTCAATCAGAACTTCTTGGTTGCGACTAATTAATATGAAGCCATGAAACTTATTTTTATTTCTGAAAAAATGCAGTTGGAGATTGCATCGTGACATCAAGCTTCCTCATTTCATCGATTTTTTAATCACGTTTGAAGATTTCACTTTTTAATCGATGTTTCAGGTGATGCAGGTAATTTCTACGCAGTTTTATCAAACCATAAAGAGTTCTTTATGAAAAGGCAGGGTGGATGTCCTTCCCACAAAGTTTGCGACGTGGACGCAAACACTCTTTATTAATAAAAGTACTCGTAAAAGTGGCTGAGTGGAATAGAAAATTGAGAAACAACTCAGGTCTTCGAAGTGAGTGATGCAGTCGCATTTCTATACCCTCAGCGGCACAACCATGGATTTCTGGTGGCATAAGGACCATGCTTTGTTTACCCCCCAAATGGGGATAAATGAAGCATTGAAAATGCGTCCTGGGTGGATCATGGAGCACAATTTTCCTTTTGCTTTATCAAATTTCGATAGGAATCCCAGCCGCTTTGCAGCCATTAAGTTCGCTTTTGGAGAGGGAAAACGCTTTTTGAAATCACATATCCTAAAGAGCGTCATACATATTGACAGGAGGCTGTAACTTGCCTCTGACAACTCTCCACGGGCCCAACTTCCAGACTGCACAATATCAAAATGGATTCCGATGATATTACGCCATAGAATGCAATTTTGCCGGCCACGGATGTAACCAAGTGCATCCTTTGTGACCTCTGCAAATTCAACTAAAACGAGGCCTTCCATCGTAATGCTCTTGTACTGATATATTTGCTCCAAGTATCTCTCTGCGAAAATTTATGACATGCCAGAATGAGCACAGCGCACACGAAATTGGACATTGGTTTCGAGATTCTTCTCTCGGAAAATGGTAAATGGACTCATCAAATGCAAATCTGGCGTTTTTACGGGACTCGACCCCCCGCTGGCTGCCTATTTTGAAAACTTTGTAGTCGAATAAGCGAAAAGTACATGTGGCTGATGGGAAATGCAACATGGCCATGAGATAAGCCGTGCTTGAGGCCTTCTTGTCAGTTCTAGCAAATCGACCTGCTTTCGTTATACATTTATACATTGACAGTTTTTGCTGCCCAGTCACGTTATTTAAAACTGGATTTTCTACAGCATCGTCATTATCAGTAGCACATCAGTATCACTCCCACCCTATACAAATCTATAAAGTACAACGTGAAGTCATGCTTGAAATTTAATTTTTCTCAGTCAGATTACCATGAAAGGCACAACGTTGCAGGCACAAGCCCATCATCAGGTGCTAATTACACAGAATTAAATTGAGAAAATGAATTTTAACATAGTTGTAAGCTGCATTCTCAATAATTTCACGCAAATTTCAAGGGTTTCACTGCTATAATTGATGGCAAATAATATATGTTAGTTGTTGTATATACTTTCTTCTAACGTTTAAGGCACTTAAGCCCATCATCTGGTGCTAATTACAAAGAACTACATTGGGCAAATTAATTATTACATAGTTTTTGGCGTGAGCCCATACGAGATAGCCAGGAATACACAAAGAAAAATTCCGAATATGCATAAGCTAGGGTGTTTTTGGAACTAAATTCATGGCAGAAGACATTATAAACGAAGAAAGTATATACAACAACTAACAGATATTATTTACCATCAATTATAGCGATGAAATCCTTTAAATTTGTGTGAAATTATTTAGAATGCAACCAAAGACATTGTAAAAATTAATTTTCTAAATGTAATTCTTTGTAATTAGCACCTGATGATGGGCCTGAAACGTTGTGCCTATCATGGTAATCTGACAGAAAAATAAAATTTCAAGCATTTCTCCATAACCAGTCATGAAGAAAAACAATATCCTTCCTTTTACTGCGTCTAATTGTTGTAAAAATGTCAGTATTGACTTGTAACCACCAATATCTGGAGCGTATTATTATTTGCAGATATTTCCGATGTAGAGTATATACCTAGCAGTCAAATTCAAATAAAGTGAATTAAGTGCAAAATAAAGTTGCCGTTAATATCAAAACGTACCATTTCAGGAATGCACTTTGATGGCAGAAAGTGCCATCTTATGAAGTACTTTACTGCATAAAAATGACACTTTCGGCTATCAATGTGCAATTCAATGTCATCATGAAATCACGTGAATTTCACCTGTCATTTTTGTGTTTCACATGTTTTACACAACACCAGGAATAGTGTCTTTGAATCAAACAGACTCCTTGCTATCTCCCAACTCAATTACCCAAAATTGGTCATAATGCAACTTAAAATTGTTTATATGCATGATTTTCTTAAATGTGCACACCCTGACGAGTTCCTTAACCATGTCCGTAATGTAAAAATGTTGGGAACAAACATGTATTTTTGGCTTTTAGGTATCATAGTAACTGCAAAATAAATTGTTGACGTTATTGAATAACATTTTACCCATCACAGCGTTTTGGAGTTTTACACTATATATGTGGCTGTAAATTACAGCAAACATTATCTGTAGTTTTTCAGCAGCGTATGAAGTGTCGGCCAGACATATTCAGTGTAAGATCAGGTATGATGTGCAATGTACTTAGCTATTCCCATAGGCTAAAACAACTTAGCTTATGAGCCTGAATGTTAATTATGGCTGTGCGCCTTTGTTAAATGTGTATGACATATTTACTTTTTCCACCCGGATTGATGTGTAAATCACATTCACATAAAAGAAGACATCGATGATGTGAAGTAATTAAGGCTGCCAGCAGCGACAGGGATGATCTTTGATGCCGTCATGGGTTGCAATCCTTGCAAATGCACGACCCCAGATTACAACTACATAAATAATGCGCTGCAACTCGCTTTTCCTAGCTTTGCTCAGGGGATTTTAATCGCGTGTTACTTTATTGACGCTGCATTTGGTGCACAGATTGTTCGAGCCTGTCTTACAAGTTGCCGATTCACACTCGTCAACAGCCTCGCATGTCACAACTATTGAATTATGTTGTCTGAGCTTGAATTCCGGTGCCAGGACTCACCCCTAACGTGGCATAAAACACTTATTTGATTTCTCAAGCCGAATTAGCATAAAAGCAGGCTGACGCTAACAGGGGCACGTGGGCAAACATTTCTATCGCTGTGATATACTGTGTAATGAAAATTGTCTTGTATTGTGCATGCATGTCAGAGTCAAATAGATAAATTTTGACTCGAGAAGTTTGTTGCTTATAATAACGCGCATTTTTATTCTCTTTTTTTTCATTTTTGATAAAAGGTTATGCTATCAACGTTCCAGACGTCTACCAGGAAAGCATTCTTCGACGCTTCCGGTCATACAGTGACGTCTCCATCTTCCACTACTATGTGCCATCACAGGTGACCAGAGCCACGTGGGAGTTCGCGGCGTTTATGGACGAGCCCGGCTGCACCCAGAGAGAGGTGTTCATGTAAGTGAAGAACATTTTTTTTTCTTTATTATTCGGTTTTACATTTTTGATGTTTTATGAAGCGACACGCATCGATTCCTCGTCTGGCGAGGCGACAATTTCGACATTTTCATTGATTTTCGGGTTGGTGGGTGTCTGCAAATTAATACACTGACGTCATGGCTGACGCCTGGCAAATTTGCATATTGTCAATATCCCTTGTTTTCGCGTTTTGCCGATGCTGTCGTGGAAATGGCAAAACACGATGGCCTCTGCTATTTTTAAACCTGGTCATTTATACTCGCAAATTATTACATGTGCAAAAAGTAGGGATACAACTGAATTCAGAAATTTCAGATTGCTTGAGGCTGTTGCAAGCTCAAAATCTTCCCAGGTGGCTAGTATTTCGTAAGCAGGTTTTCTTCGAATCCAGGCTATTGGTCTTAGTTTTTGCATGCCACTAGACGTTGGGGTCTCTTCTAAGGGATAATCTTAAATTACACTGCAAAATAATACAACTTAACAATGATGATGGTGTCCACCCTAATGCGGTGGTAACTACCGAATAAATTTGAATTGACGGATTATACCCCCTATCACCATGATTGTACCTGTAAGGTACCTCGTACTGGGTGAAGTTTTATGCGCATTTTTACTGCCATAATTTACACGCAGGCTTTAATGCAGGTAAAGCCATGCATGTAAACCTGTACATTAGTTGCAGAAGCTGTATTTGAGAATCTGCATGAGGGTTGTTTGAGTCAAGACGCCTATAAAAAAGCAACTTTAAGTAAGCTGCAATTACCTCGAACAGGTTTACCTTGTGATGAGCACTTGTCGTTATTTTGTCCAGGGTTTCTGGCAAATCTGAAATCAGGTGCAGACAATATGAAATTTCTTGGTGCATAAGGATATGGAACATGTGCTGCATCTGGTTTTAACAAATTATTAATTGGAAGCAGAGGATTCTAGGGAATCTTCTGGGAGTTTTGAACCGTGTCACCACCTGGTTACTAACATCGAGGCGCGTTATGTAAATCCTAATCTAAAGTGAGCTGAGGGAATTTTATTTAGGATGAAGAGTAGATCCACAGTCGAAAGTCATTCAAGAACATATGGCAAAGTTAATAAGAAAATTTGAGCATACACATGTACAGTGTATGTTGATTTGAACAGTGATGCATGCGCATTTGCATGAAAATTATGAGCATTTAGCTGACGTTTCGTAATGCCATTTTGACAGAAACTGTTCAGTTTGTGTGATTGGCTTAATGCTCTGTAAACACCCTTCACTAAGTACGGACATTTTGAAAAATATTCGAAATTTCTCACCTCCCCTGCAAAGACGACATTTTTTCTTACTTTGGCACCTTTTTGACTGAACGACTATCCAGACCCACACTGTCACTTTGTTTAATATATGCGGGGAGGTGAGAGAAAAATTCGGAGAAGTTAAATGACTCGAAAAATCCGTCATAAAGCACACTCTGGTTTGGAGCCAATTGGAGGAAACCATAGAGTGGAATATGGTAAAAAATTTGGAGGGCTTTTTTACTCTTTCACCCATTTTTATGACAAATGGTCCTGGGCGCCCATTCGACGTCACATTTCCACTCGCTGTTCACACGATATTAACTTTTTCAAGGCACTGCCTCGCAAAATACTCTTGACAGCTTTTCTGGAAGGCAGTTTTATAAGTTAGTTATTCACTGCAATAATTCTTTCCGCTCGACGAATGATGCTGACATTTCGCTGATCGTAATAAGAGAACTGTTTGCTCTGTCTGCAAGTGTCAGCTAAAATGAATCGTGTCTTGATTTTGGAAGGGAAATTCCTACTGACAATGAAACCGTGCGAATGAAAATGCTTTCTAACCTCGTTGAGCCTAATGCCAAATCCTGACATGCAATTCAACTCTAGTTGCTTTCACTTCGTAATATAATTTTCTGTATAATTTTTTTGGAGTGTTAATATTCTGTATTTTAATTTCTATCATGGGAATCATTAAGTCCTACCCTTATGCAAAACTTAATTTTGAAAAAAAGGTTATAAGTATCACATTTAGGAAAAATTTAGAAGGTTTAGTTTTTCATTTCACTTTTTTGGCTCACAAAAAACTTGTAAAGAATGCTCACTCTGGTACATTATCACCTGTTATTCTATATACATATTAGCTCAAGTTGTGTCACTGTTCGAGGTGAACATACATGTACCAGGTAACCAATTAATTAAAATTGTGAAGAATGGTGACTCTGTTACATGTCTTCTGTGTTCTAGCACATGAAGACAACCATATGAGCAGAGCATACGTGTGTCAGGGGACCAATTCTTATACATTGCAAAGAATGGTCACTCAAGTACATGTATGCTCTTTTCTAGCACATGAAGACCCCATATGAGCAGAGCATGCATGTGCCATAACCATTCTTTAAAATTTTGTTGTGTCCAAAAAGTGAAATCGAACCATACATGTATATGTTCTACATGTTTCCATTGTAACAACCTGTAAAACGAAAACTACCTTGTACATGTAGATTTTCTTTAACCCGAATTGATAATACAGCTTTAAAATGGCAGATTATCTTATGACCTGAGCAATAACACAAAACAGCACGATAAATGAAACACATTGAACTGCGACTTTCTCATAAAGTAGTTTGTGTACCCTTGTATAAAAAGGGCCAATGTCCAAAATTACCGATTTTTACATATGTCCACTACGATTTTCCCAATATGGAATATTATAATTCAAAATAAGGCCGAAGTCATATCTACTGTTCATATATCTTCAGAGTTAGCGCTTGTTTAAAAAGGCCAATGCCAGTCGTGCCTAACTCACAGTAGGCTTCAATTGTCATTTCCCAAACATCATGAAAATGGACATTGGCCATTTTCCTTCCAAGGTGCAGAATTGCTAAAGGAAATAATTATGTTTAATGTACGAAATTTCAGCTTAAATCAGTGCCGTCTAGTTTGTAATGCGTATAACAAGCAGCTGTAATGTAACCCTAAGCGTTTCCAAGAAAGAAAATTGATATTCTAAAGACCTTTTGTTTTTTTTGACATGTTGTGCCCTTCGCATGGGCAATTTACCGACTTGTATTTCCTACGGATCTACTTGCACGTTATTAAGCTCGAAATCATCTGAAAAAAGCTTTCTTGGCTTTTTCTTCGTTTTGTCCGCCACATGTTGAATACGCATGTCGAGGAAATTGAGCCATGAATGCCGTGACAGTTCTTTTGCCATCAAGTTGTTCCAGTTGGTCAGTCAGCCATGTTAACTGACCATAACGATCGCCCGTTAACTCGGATGGCAGTTTGTGTACCACCCCAATGGACAATTCAATTTTCCTTCGTTTTCTTGCGCCTTCTTTGGATTTTCTCTTTTTTGCTCCTCTGCTCGAGGATTTACCATCGACCATAAATACGTTTTACCTTCCCTTTTTTTCCACGAAAACTCTAAATAAGCCTTTTTAAAGAGAAAGCGGTTAGAAATAGCCCTTTAAGTAATCTTCCACAAATGCCCCGGTGATTGCATTGTTTGCCGCCCTTTAAGGGGCAGTTCATTCATTAATTGAATGTTGTTGAGCTCGTTAACGCTAATCCGCCTAATCGCGCACTTCAACGTTTGAATGAAACGGATTAACTGGAATTAATCTACCTGATCAGGTTATCCGTATAAGAGCGCGTTATGGCGAATATGACGCAATAAAATGTGACAAACATACGTTTTTAAGTCACTTGAAACTCGATCATGTGTCATAATTACAACCTGAAACATTGACATCAAACTTGGTTGTGATTTGTGTAGTGGAGTATTAAATCGGATTTGAATCAGCGACAGCGGTCTTAATTTCCCTGAAATTAAGACCTAGCATGATTTTCAGTGGAAGAAATTAATAATGAAATTTTCAATTAGAAAGAAATTAACCAAAATTTGATTTTTTTAAATTTATATTTGTGTTTATATATCTCCTGGTTATATCTATATTATGAGTATTCAATATGGAATGCCAAATTTATTACGTTGGACTGGAGACTTAAAGGAAAATGGATCCACTTTAGAAAAAGTCAGGAAAATTCAACAAATCAATACCACTTTTTATATGACTAGTTATATGTACTGGTTAACAGAAATCATGAGGTGACAAGCAATTCAGTGGATTCAGTGAATAATTTGTCCTTCAACCTTGTATAAGACGTATGTAGCTCATAATTATAATTATGGAATGCCACATTTATTACATTGGCCTAAATATATCCTAGGCATAAATATATATATGGCCTAGAAACGTAAGGAAAATTGATTCACTTTAGAAAAAAATCTTGAAAATTCAGCAAGTCAATATTAAATCTTATGTGACTAGTTACGGTTAACAAAAAAAATCAGGAGATGACAAGCAATTCAGTGGATCCAGAACATGGCTCTAATTTACCCTGCAGCCAAAATGCTCATAATTATCGAAAAATCTACCAAAACTGGCGCAAAAATGACGCCATGATTAAATGCTAATTTTGTGGATGCCTGGCACGAAATTCATGTTTGGTTCTTGGGAATAAACCGTTGTTGGGGTTTTGGCTCGTTGTCTCGCAACACCCGAATTGTTTCCAGAGCAGATAGTCATGTGGAGATGCTCTGAGAGTAAATTGAATGAAGGGACTGAAACTCTAGCTAATATAATAGATAGAAGTGCCAAGAACGATTTGTGAGAGGATTGAAGAGAGGGGGAGCTGATGGGGTGGCGTCTTGTGGTTTTGTGAAAGAATGAAAAAGTGCATGAATAATTCATGTTTTGGTGGGTTTAAGCAGCGGTAAAAGCCAGGGAATAAAAGAGGAGATAAACGAAAGTACAATAGACTGTAAAAGGTGGAAAACCCTAAGACGCAGAAAGGTGCAACATGGACGTCTGCTAATTTTTTCTTGCCTGTATTTATGGAAACTGGAGATCTGTAAGACCTTATCTATATGGATGTGCTGTTATTTTCATTGCGGCGTGTTCTCTTCCACTTCAGCTTTCGCAAATAATGGATTTCCGACCCTGCGTTTAAGCCCCAGGTGGCGCTAGTAGTTCAGACGCCATTGTTGTTGGATACTTTGTGGCAATTTTCTTAAAATCATCAGTACTTTTTCTTTTTTCTTTGATGGCCCTGCACTTTTCGTGTGTTTTGATACGAGATTTCTCAAATTGGCGCAATAATAAAAAACAAATCTTATATTTCAATATTAATTCCTTCAACTTTTGCGAAAAACCTCCAAATATCTTTGAAGTTTCTTAACACAATGTCGTCTGGCATCTCCAAAATTCCATTCCCTCGCATTTATATATGCCTAACATATCCCTGAAGAATATTTAACAGGGTTCCCCCAGACCTGGAAAACCTTAAAAAGTCAGGGAAGTTGGAAAGGCCTGGAAATGTCAGGGAAATATAACAAATCTCTTGACACAGAAGTGAAGAAATGACACAGCCCAGCATGAATTGGATACGACAGTCTTTTATTCAGGGAATCCCCCATTTTCATTGTTGACATAATCTGTCAAACAACATCCAGATCTAAAAAAAATAGCTTCTCTGACAAAAATTGGGAAACCTTTGCTTTCTTTTCTGCTGATTGTAAGAAGAATAACCTGACAAAGAAAAATTAGGATGATTTTTATGTCTCGGTAATTTTTTTTAATTTCTCTTAACTTAAGATATCAAGCAAAACAAGCAATTGTGTGGAAGGGATGAATAATTAAACCGTAAATTTGAAAATATTAATCTGAAGTTAATTAATTTGAAATTCTTTTTATTAAAATGTGTTTGCTCCATTGCTGGCTCCTTATTAAATTTTTTGTCCTACTCATGTTTATCGTGAACAATGAGCAATAAATATAGCATTCCTATACATTGATGGCATTTTTATGTTTCAAAAAAATGCTTAGTGTTTCATTACATCTCCTGGAGAATGGCATCCCTTGGATTGCTATAATCATTCGATAAGTTACTTTAAAAAATGCATCCCACACGATTAGGTGTCAGTTAATTCCACTTCATATATTACCTCGCAGTTGGTCGCAGTTGGTCGTTACTGTAAGGTGTAATAAAGCGTTCAATCGTATATTCTGGGTTACCAGAAGGGAAATTATTTATATATGAAACACCAAGAAGAATTCTGCAGCTGAAAGACAATCTGGGGCAGGTTTTACTCCAAGCAGCTTCCTGTTTCTCAGGGCTGTGGGGCTGAAAAGCCTCCCCTAATCCTAATTTATGCCTGCAAATTCGTCGAAATTTCAACCGCGATTTAACCTTAAAATAATAAATAATTGCGTGCATTTCGAGGAAGGAGGGTGTCTCCAGCAGCGACTGGCCTCGTTAAATTCCTCCTGTACATGTGGAAGACGTGCAAGTTTTAAAGACATTGCGAGTCACGCCTTGTCTTCCCATCAAGTTTCAAACCAAAAACAACAGTTTATGTCACGAGTAATTAAGTGCGAGCGAGCAGCTTATTAACTGCGCATAAATTGAAGCGAAAAACGCTGGGGAAAAAATGTTGGGCAAATTGGTCGTCTGCCTCATTCGTAAATTTGGATTTGCCATTGAGCCGACACAAACAAGCCGTATTTTAGCATCTAACGAGATTGCACGCAGCCATTTAATCGGAGTCAACACGAAAAATTAATCGTTATTACTTCCTATAATTAATTTAGTCGCTCGGAAAAGGGCGCATTAAGATCGCGCACTAATTGAATTTCCAAAGGCAAATTCGGCTTGCACGGGGTTAATTGATGGCTGCAAGAAGTCTGCACTAAAATGCACTAAAAGGACATTACAGTCAGGCGCAGTTAGTGCTGTCTGCTAGGCTCCAAATTGTCTGCTCGACTGGCTCGACCAGTGGAAAAAAGTGTTTTGGCAAATTTTGTCAGCGAACAGTTGGACAGGGTTGCCACTGACCTGCAAAGTCGGGCAAATGAAAAATAGTCAGGCAAAGTCAGGCATAATTGAGAAAGTGGAAAACAATTAGCTACAATTTTTAGAGATTTTAAACATTAGGAGAAACAGCTATTGTAGAAAAACATCAGAAACTCGTTTTTCTGTTTTCACTTGTCTTTCTAAGGCTAAGTTTAAGTTTGGGTTTGTTTGAATTGGATTTTTACTGTAAATCTAAGTGTAAACCTACATCTGCCTCTTGGTTTTTCAGCCAGGGCATTAGAATTGTTAATCACCTTGTCTCAATGTGTTTCATGGCACAGATATTGTAAGGTACGCAAACATTGTTCAAATTTGGATGCGAATAAATTTGTTACATTGGCCGAGCTGTACTACATCTTCAAGTTCAATTGTCTATTTGAATAAATACTCAAATATTCACAATATAATATACCTGTATATATAATTCAAATATTATATGTATATCATATTATGCGTATAATATACATGTATATAATTTTTCATAGAATAAATATTCACAATCAGTAAAATTCTTGGCTGTGAAATATTGAAGCATGTTACTTGTCACATATGATGTCTACATTAACTCCAAGCTGAAATCTTCATTTTTACTTCGAAACTAAAGTCGTTTCGCCATGTTTTGCCTTGTACAGAATCAATTCACATGATGTCAACTTTCCCATACAAGTGGCCAAGTCTTTTTGACTAACCCTTTATCTAGGGATTGTAGGCTGGCCCACAAGATGACAGCATTACCTTTTAGGCACCTGTCAAACGACAGGTGCTTTTCTCACTGCAAACTTTGTCTTGTTTTGCTTGCTTCAATTTCACAGAACAAGCTAAAGCCATTCTGTTTCCTGATAAATCAACCTGTGCGCCTTTGGTGTATCTTTTCTGCAAGTGGATTCTTTGGTGGAGGGTTTTCCCCTGTTGAGTTATGTCCTGCGGCCCAAGAAGCATTTCTTGATCTCTTTCTACTTTTGTAATTTGTTGGCTGAAGTGTAGTTTTTACTAGTGGGTTGATAGTGATAAAGCTTCAGGTGATGTTTAGACAGTCTTTTTAGATGTGGGCATGTTTGCAGATGCTGGGTACTGCAGTAAGTGGCACAAATGTAACAGAGAATCAGAGATAAAACAAAGGCTTTACTACAGAATATGCCCCACTATGAAAAAGTGGGCTTCTAACGACTTCTAGCGGCATAATCTGTAGTAGTGTATATCTAAAGCAAATTGTTTTAACATTAATGGGTTTGTTAATGTTTTTCAATGAAATTTTGCAAGGATTGCACAATTTTGTCAAATAAACTCTGTTTACAGTAGATTAATCATATTTAGAATGGTCTCATCTTAAGTTTTTATTACATATTAGTAGGAAAACTTAAGATAATACCATTCTTATTAACTGTATTAATGTCTTATGTAATTCTTATTCTTATGTACTTCCATTCTTATGTAACTGTAACTAATTCTTATTATCTGATTAAACTGATTTGATTGGACATTTGATGATTTGAAACTGATACAAATATAAAAAACTGAAGCAAATATAGCAAGTTTCATTGCAAAACAACCACAAACCAATTAATGTGTAAAATAATTTGCTTGAGATATACACTACTACGGATTGTGCCCTGCTCCGGGTCTTCAACAAAAATCAAACCAAACATACCCATCTATCCAAGTCCATGAAGTTTAATTTTATTTGGAGGTGACGACTGACATTTCGTGTATTTCGCTCGATTTTGCTCATTTTAAATTGAAATGTTGTGTTATTTGACAGATCGATCCGCAGAAAACGTATTTTTCTGGGTGAGATTGTTGCACTGGCCAGTTGTCCAGCCCCCGTCCAAGTTTTCATTAAATTTTCAAGGAGCTTTAAAGTGGACGCCACGCGCGCAGTATAATAAGAATGTTTTACATGGCGTTTTTTCGTCTTATTTATATACAAAATAAATCAATTCCAGTCTCCGAATTTTACTTTCGCAATCGGCCTCGTAACATTTCGCTCAGGAAAACAAATCGATGCAGTCTTCGTTAACAACGAGGCTACCAGGTTTGACTTTCTGGGTTTTTTATAGGATGCAATATCTTAAAGCGCAAAAACACTGAGACAGATATTGCATAATCTTATTTTTCCTCCAAAAGCAGTTGTCTTCAAAATTGCTTCACATTTAAAAAAATATGATCAGCAGTTTTGATTAACTCAATTTCTGGCGTAATCGCTTTTCAAGTTTTATCGTAAAAATAAGCCAGGAAATGTAAATAAATAAGTTGTTCTGTGTAATCCTGACTGTGATGTATTACCTTATGTTATACATGTTACATGTACGTATATAAAAACATTGCTACACATTGAATTCAAATGAATATTGTAAAATACACATGTACATGTAGCAATGCAATGTTTTTACTTGAAATCGATTTCTAGTGGTAAACTCCAATCAGACAAATAGATATTTTGTAGTTTCCTTTTAAATTTGTCCTCCTTTGATAAAAAACCACTAACTTCTTGGGAGAAGCTTTCTAAATGCTTTTATGCTTCACTGGGTGTATTGTAGTGGTCATTTGTCAGAAAATCCCTTACAAAACACAATAGTCAAAGGGCCAAGTTTTTGTTAACCCATTAGCCTTTTGAAATCTTTAACATGTGTTATCCAGCATTTCGAGATATTTTGTACATGTAACGAAATGAAATTGCCTAACGTTTAAATAAGAGGCATTTTGTACATTACCATTATTTTTTGCATAAACGAATAACTTTTCAATGACGCACATCGACAACATATGCTTTCTACGAAATACAGAACATTAAGTAACATTTTGATCATTTAAACATGTGTTATCCTGCAATTTGTACATGTTAATTTAATTTGTTTAAATAAGAGGCATTTTGTACATTAGCATTATTTTGTACATAAACGAATAACTGTTCAATTGCAGTCTAGACAACATATGCTTTCTGTGAAATACAGAACAGTACGTAACCTTTTGAAAATGTTAACATGTGTCATCCAGTGTTTCGAGATATTTAGTACATGTAACTCGAAATTAAATAGCCTACGTTCAAAAATGGGTATTTTTTACATTCCCATTTTGTACATGGGCGAATAACTTAATTTTCAATTACAATCAGACATATCGACAACAAATGCTTTATATGAAATACATAACAGTATCAAACCTTTTGAAAATTTTAACGTGTTATCAAGCATTTCGCGATATTTTGTGCATGTAACTCCAAATTAAATTAAATTGTAATTAACCAAATTAATTGTACATTATTCATCTATGTACAAAATAATGGTAAATGTCCAATTATACATACGTATCGGCAACATTAGCTCGAATTGAGGTTGTCTAGTCTTGTTTTAGGCTTTATGTCCGCTACATTTATCTTGTTTGTTTTTCTCCAGGTCTGTCTATTGTCTTCGTTGTTTTTTTCTGGAAACAAAGAGTTTTTCAAATCAGGAATGCATTGATAGGCCAACCAGCGGAATGAATCCATCAACATGGATGAAACGCAATCGGACGAAAAGTAGCCGAAAATGCAATGTTTTCGTAACTGCAAAGCTCGTAAAAATTATATCTGATTTAGCTGTTACATTTTTTCCGTCTGCCTTTCTTCGTTTCATCATCCTCTATCGCGTTTTCAACCTCCTTGCCTTTATCCCAAAAATCCCTAAACACAAAACAATGCATTCGATCAATATTTGTATATTACTTGCTTCCACCTGATTGTTTTTGTAAAAGACCAACAAATGCATTTCTGGAGACGAAATATTTATGCTTACTTTAACCGATAACGTCAAATGCGCACTCGAGCTCTTTTCTGCCACTAATGGTTAAGCAATGTAAGTGAACATGTTACAAATAACATGACGTCATCAAATTGTCTACCAAGAAAAGTATGCAATTGTTTTTGAGATGAAAACTACATCCTAGCTTTTGTGTTGGACACAATTAGAGCATTCTCAGTGGCAAATTCCCTCAAGGAGTGTATTGATGCATTATTTAGGTTTTGAACATAATGTTTATATCAGTCAACTTTTTTTCCACAAGAAACCTGTCGTACAACGTTCTTGTTTTGTTTGCCAGAGGGATGACAATCCGTCTGTAGTCTGGCCTGTCATCGGTAATGCCTTCAAGCAGCATTTTTGACAGGTCTATACTTTGATTTGATGTGAAAGGATCCTTAATGTTACTGGGAAGATCCTCTTCCTACCGCATTTGTCGATGAAAGACGAATTCAGACTTTTCAGATGTTGATTCAGCCATTTGGTTTCTCGTGTTTTCATGCTCCTTTTCATTTCCACTCATTGATCCACTTTGAGGTGGAAGTTATTTTCGTGTTTTTCACCCACACGCCAAAAAATGTCACATTTCTCGAAAATATTTCTGCCTCTAATGGCTCATCAGTAATGTACCAGGGCAGTTCGAAAGTAAGCTAATTTTTTTTATTTAAAAAGAACGACGCGTTATGTAACAAAATTGAAATATACACTTTGTAGAGCATTTAATCCTCTATTTTTCCACATAATCGCCACAGTTATTGATGCATTTGTTCCATCGCGTCACGATTTTCTGCATGCCATCATTGAAAAATGTGTTCGGTTGCCCATGAAGACAATGGCGCGATGTAGAATAGAAGGTCCCTAGCTTTAAATTTTTCGGTAAATGTTCTTTATTTATACGTCTTCACTATTATGCGAATAAGCTACATAAATTGTCAAGAACGAAGGCATTCTAAATCACTCGAATACGTGGAGAAATATGGCAGTCTATTTAGCATCACTGTGGGGATAACAAAAGGCCCTTGCATTTGACGCTGCATAAATAACATGGCACTATCAGCCCCGTTTATTTATTGGGGCATTTCTGAAATATTTTCTTTTGTCAGGGCACCTCCTCATGGGCGTGCGTAAGCAGTAACTCATCTTTGTTTAGTCAAGAGCACAAATACATAAGGTACTCTCGATCTTGATATACCGAATGCTCATTTTTGTAAAATATATATATATATACAGGGTGAAGCCTTATCGTCATACAGTAATTACATTATGTTGAAAACTGGACATACAAAAATGTTCAGACAAATGTTGGTTTCTTAGGGAGTAAATTTAAATAGGGAATTATCAGCCGACCGTTTTGCATACAAAATCTTATTCTGCACAAAAAATAACTTACCACTATTTCTAGTAATGTTAATAAGTCATCCCTTTGCTTCATGTCTTTGGAGATAGTGGTGGGATGAAAAAATGTTTTAGACAAATGTTGCTTATTTTTTGTGTAGATTTAAGATTCTGTATGTAAAATACAGGTTCTGATTCATGCAAATTCATTTCACTGTGAGAATGATCTATGAATTCACAAAAAATGAAGCCATTCAACTTTTCCCCCTAAACAAAAATTGTGTAAAATGCCTAGCATTTTGATGACAAGTGCTGTATCATGATACATGTAGTATATAATTTGGTACTTGTCCATTAACGGAACTACCTGTTATGTTAGGGTAGGTTAGGTTAGGTTAGGTTTGGTTAGGTTTTTT
>JAQFYZ010001807.1:0-20632 GCA_034695085.1 Cylindroiulus punctatus
TAAAGAATATCTGGAAAAATTCTAAAAACGAAATGTCTTTTCATTTTATATAGCGCAGGAGCTTACTATCAATATAAACTTTGAATTAAAACATTTAGTTTTATTTGAAATTATCATATCTGTCCAAAATTATCAAAATTTAATTGCAAAAAATCATTTTCAATGGGCCTTAAAAGTGATGCAAAAATGGCGACCTGAGGTTGTCGCTTGGAAGTGGAAAAGGGACATCTTGCAGCGCCATCAGAGATGCTAGCAGAAGTTATTTGGTGTTTTGCAAAAAGTCTCCTACAGGTGGCAGGTTAAATCTTACATGTAATATGACATGTCCATGCACGCAATTGGCCGACTAAATTCACTGAAGTTCATATAGGCCTCAACATGTAATGTAGCTCCTTCTATCGGAGGATCTCTGGTCTGTTCCAACATAATGGTTTCAAAGAGCAATATGATTTTTCCATAAAAGCCGACAATCGGTGCATGCAATTTTAATGCATTTTCAAACTTTTAGAGAGCAATTCCACGAACCAGCAGCATTCCACGGGGGCCACACGTTGTGCTTTTATTTTTGCAGACGAGAGAAGTGCAGTTTGAATTGGTTTAAAATTCAATAATAAATGGCCTGGCTAAAAGATCTCCATCCAAAACTGTCAAGGAATCAACAATTTATGAGTGGCAAAGAGAAATGAAGAAAGATGGTCAAAAATTTGCAGCGGTATATTCGCCAAAAAAAAAATGGATTATTCATTTCACTTGGATATCCATGATCATATATCCGTGCACTCTTCCTCGAGGCATTTTTTTCCACTTTCAATGGAAGTGAAAAATGCAAGCACATAGAGCGGACAAGCAATGGGTTTAGGAAATATATCCAGTGTCATCGCTCAATGGATGCGACAAAAAGTTAAGTTTTTTCCCCATGAAAGACACATGGACTTATGGATTGCAGAGCAGGAAGAGCAAAATTGGACGAAAAAAGCTGCTTGATATGGGCTGGAGACTCGCCAACGGCCATTCCATATATCACATCCAAAGTTAACTTTTTCCAGGCGAAAGAGTTTCGGGTGCCAAAATAATGTGGGGCATCATCGCTCCAGTTTTTTCCCCCCACAGGCCATCGCCATGGCCATCCAAGAAGTCTAGATCAGCATTCAACGTCAATAAGTTAAGCCATTAGTTTGCTAATAATGCGTGGCCACTGTCAGAACAACAAATCATAGAATCCTCCTATTGTGATGCCTCCATTGCTTGCGTTTTGGAGAAGAACATGTTATCTGGAAGCAACATTAGGCATTCATGAATTCGGATATCTTTCGACACAAAAGCGCATTCGTGGATTTGGATCAATTTCAGCACTTTTTGAAAGCATTTCTGGGGCAATCATCGTATTGCAGTGAGGCTGGAGGACGTTCTGATAAATTTAGTAAATAGCTTATTAAATATCGTGTACCACTGCATGACTACAAAGGATATTAATGACATGGGCGTCTTTTCAATTCTCGGAATTCAATTTCAAGAAAAATTTGTTCCCAAGTATAAATTATGCAGCAAAAAGTCACTACCATTCCGAAATCAATATGCAGAAGAAATGAGTGCAATTTTTAGGATATACAATTTTGAGAAGTTTGAGCATAGTACAGATAATTGGCAGAAACAAACAACTACGTTGTAGGTCATGAATCAACTCGGTCGTTGGACAAAATAAGGCGATGCAATTTTACCAAAATTAAGAAAAGAATATGCTATGGCATATAAGCTTACATGTACCCAGCTGCAAATATGCACGTTTTATTTGTATTTAATCTCTACTCATTAAGTCTAAGATCACCGACACAATTCTTAGATGTCAGAATTTAACTTTTTTCATTGTGTTTTGAGAAAACAGATGGAATTGAGCCTGAAAGAGAAGATTGCAAGTTGTAATCTTCTGTGTTTTCTATATACAAGTATAATTTGATCATGTACATGTAGATCACATGTGCCTTTATACAACGCATTACACAACAGCATTATCCCAACGTGATCACATTAAGCGGTACCCACTGTATTGATATTTTTAACATTTCAATATATCGTTATTGACGTTTATCTTTCTACTGCTCCAAATAATAATGTGTTTTAGAAGCCCTATTAAGATCAACTATTTATATATTATATATATTAACAGTTATACAGATCAATGACTTTTTTGAATACTTTGATCCATGACAAATACTCCGATTACTGTCTGAGTGTCACTTCAAAACTTGCATGCGTATATTATACCGGCCACTGCCTGTGATTGATCTGTGATTAAAATCTTTTTTTTTATTTTGAAGTTTTTAAGCCAGCTATACACGTTATGGATCTCCAAAGTATATAAGCCAATGGAAGTTTAGCAAAGCATGCTTCAAACACATACATGTATACACCACGCTTGTTCTACATGAAGCTATATCAAACACAACCATTAGAAAAATAACAAAAACAGAAAAATTTAAATGCGCATGTGGAAGTTGCATTACATTTCCTCCCCTAATGCATATCACGTGCAATAACTTCATATTCGAGGAAAGTAAAAGCCTGCTTGCTTTGGCAGGAAATAATTTTAGCTGCGCAAGTGGATATCTGGTGCATTTTTGTGATAATATTATTTACAGCCCATTTTTTCTTCGCTTTTTTGCATCTTTTTCCCTCTTCCATATCTTTCGGCGCAGTAACCAAAATCCGTTATAACCGCCAGTCATATTGCGAACATAGTAACGTGAATAATGACATGCAAAATACATTTCGATTTGCTTCAGTTATTTGAGAAAGAATACGATAACGATAATGCTAGAGACGAGAAATGAAACCGACTATTTCTAGAAACCACCATGTGCAGAGAGGAAAATGCGTTCATGTTGCACAAACCTTGCGCTGCATTATAAGCTTGCTTTGAATAACATGTGTATGGAAACTAAAAAGTCTATCAAAGGCATGCAGCTACAGGTACAGGGTGATTCCCGTGCCATGCAATCCAAACATTCCCCAATAACATTGTGTTTTTGAAATATACCCCACACAAACTCAACAAAATTCCAAATTATAGAAGAATGAAATTTGTAAATCGTTTTGCTCTATTGCTTCAGAAGTGACAAACCTGCCAATCCTGAGAAACATAGTTGAGAACCAACTATGAGGTTGCAAAATCTGTTACCTTTTTAAAGACAGGTCATTTCGCTTCACGTAATTCCACGTCAAATCGCAATTTGACAATTTTTGAATTGTGTACCTACAAGTACTGAAGTGAAGATGGGATAATTGTCAATTTTCGGTTCATGACAGTACGTGAAGCGATATGACCTCTATCTTCTGAAAAAACACATCTTGAAACCCCTTAGTTTACTGATGATTGGCAGATTTGTCACTTGTGAAGCAACGGGGTGCTGTGGCCAAACGATTAATAAACTGGAGATTTTTTGAGTTATGTAATTTTGACATGCATTGAACCAAACAACCCCCATGCAGATTCTCAAATCAACCACACTCAAATTCAGCAAGGATATGTAAAACAGGTTTACCTGCGCGAGTAGATGAACACATTTGAAAATTTGCATGTTCATGCATATTGACAAAATCAAGTATGCACAATTCCAGCAAAGGTCTGCAAAACAGGTTTATTTGCATGCATTACTTGGATGGAGGATTGGAGGCTCAGGTATCTTGCAAGATACTTCAATGCCAGGTTTTTTCAACTCTGTTATAATCTAACAAACTGGCATATTCATCAAGGGAACGCACAAAATAAACACAATACATTGCCAGCATGGTCTAATAACATCAAAAGCGAAATTTTCGTTGGGAAATGCACAAAAGACCTATTGATGAGAGAAACTGCTTTTGTTTTTAAACGAAAAAAAACCTTCCAATCTCGTTTCGTCGTTGCCCTCATCATAAACAGCGTAGTCTTAGGTTATCTACTGGAAATAACAATCTAAGCCCTGTGTCTCAGTCGATGGAGGCGTTACACACTCTTAAGGAAAATCTCTATCTGGGAAACAATAATACATTTGCTCCAACTGCCCTCGGCTAAGCACCTGTCTCTCTTGGCAGTTTTTCTTCCCAACGACATTCTCTATCAGAGCAAACATCCGATAAATACATGTAACTTTGATGCTCGCCAAAGTATATCTAAAAGGTGACACAGAACAAAGTGAGAGCCATGCATTGCTTGCTGGCGCATCCCATTCTGCACAAAAAATCTATTGTCGTACATTAGCAATGGCAGAAAGCAAGGAAGAAAAGGAAAATAGAGGGCAACAGTTCGAGATGGAGACTGCTTCGATAACTAAGTTGAGAATCTAGAGGGAATACCGCAAAACACAAGTTTGTCCTACTTTTATTGATTCGGAAACGAAGAAGGAAATTTCCAACCTTTTGATTGGATGCGTGGGGCAGAGTCAATGAACATGTGCTGTAAAATTCCGACTTACTTTCAGCAATTCGGTCATGGCCTTGCAAAAACTTTTTAGCAAATTATCTAAACCAAGCTTTCCTTGATAATTGAAGCATCTGAATGACAACTTCATCCAGTGCCCTTGAGTTAGTCTCACAGAACAATATGGAATGCGTGCATAAAAGGATCACTTGAATTCAATGGAAGCACCAAACTTATACAATGTATTGTGAGGTGCAATAACACTCTCCAGTATACAATAAAGCCTTAAAGTAACATTTACTCTATTCATTGAGCATGGAGGAAGCACCATTATTGACGTGTACTATTGAATATTGTCAGGATTAGTAAACAGATAGTTTCGCATGATTTAACCACCTTTGCATTTTGTGGCACTTGGATCCTTTCAGACTTTTAAATGGAATTCAGACATTTTGAAGGCAATGCCAGAAATATATTGAAAGATACATGTTGATTATGCCATGCTGCAAATCTTGATCATGTTCTCCAATCAAGGCATGCATGACTTTTACAGCATATAAGCATAGTGCTATTATAAAAAAAATCAAAGAGACTAAAATAGTCAGATTAACTTAAAAACAGCATACATGCTGTACATTACGCCATGCAAAGTCACATTATTCTATTTCATTTTTTTTATAATGTCGTTGTCTTGCACTCCAACAATTACGTCATCAATGGATGACTTGCATTCTAATGCATTCAATCAAATTGAGGAGTTAAAGGAAAACGATATTACCAAAACATAACAGAAATTTATAAAAATCGATCCTTACAAACGGGTCATTAATACACCACATTGATAGTGAATATAAGCAAACAAAATTTCCGAAATCATTCGCTCACTTAATGAAGAGTGGGCCCTATAGCCACAACAGCCGCACTTGGACATCTTGATTTATCTTCCCACAAATTGATGTTCTTTAAATATCTGGACAAAGCACATTAACACTGACAAGTGACACCGCAGTAATCCCAGTGCCAATTATTAGTTAGGTTCACCGTGGATAACACCATGCAATCTACTAGATTCTCATCATTCCTCGACTTCAATTAAGGAACGGACAAGAAATCTGATAATATACTACCGTAAGCAAGCAGGAATTACAGTAGATTACGATAAATGTTCAGTTTTCACAAGATGCATTAATCCAAAGAGGGATTCATCTGCTAATACGCTGATAATTCAATTAATAGATTTTGTTGTATTTGAGACTGAGGGACCACCAGTCGCCTTTGTAATATTGCATCATACCATCCATTAGTGGAATTAAAGTTAGTTATCAAACTTAGCAAAGTGAAGATTTCTGAGTTTGATATGGACTCAGGATCTCAGACTCTTTACTTGATTTGGGATCAGGGGTCCTACAGAATGTATGAATTCCACGTTTAATGTATGTTGAAAATTATCATTATTTAATTAAATCAGATTTATAATTATTATTACAATATTATCCAAGTGAACTTTATCATAAGGTCCAATGTGAGTCCCAATGGGACTAATATAATTAATCTGACCTGCTTATGAGAATAATGATACCAAACAGGCTTAAAACAAGTAATAGGATATAATGTCAATCAATTAGGCTTATTTAAGGGACATATCCATTTATGTCAGTACTTTCTCATATATGGACACACTGTATACCCATCTATGTTAAAACATATAAATATTGTATACTGCATGGACATTTCTATCATAATGTTCATAAAATATGATACATGTGTATGTTAGTTAAAGTTCGCAGATATTGGCATACATGTACATTCCATTAAATTGCGATCGTGCATGGCATAAATAAACTTGATTTAGATAAAATAACAGCATTATAAGTACATTACTGTTCATTTCTTATGTGGCTCTGGTAAACATTTGCCATATGCATATATGGTTATACTCATTACAGTATGTCTATCAAATCTACCTCCATTTAATGTTATCTTGTATGACGATTTCATCATAAAACAATTAATGATCTCATGCATGACTATAGTTGCCTCATTCAGTCATACATGTATAATGGCAAGTAACCACATATATGGTACGTCATATTCCACTTTTCCGCCGATGTCATTGAATAGGGTATAAAAAGAGGATTTTAATGTTATGCCATATGATGTTTAGAGTCGAAGATATACACACATATAGATTGAGTTTGCATGTGCAAATTAAACGCTATTTGCTTTTCGTATTACACCGGTTGGAAGACATAGTGTATTGCAATGTATACACATTAATTGGAAGAACTACATTTTCCCATATTTTTGATTTTAATTTGCATTTTCAGTATCTCTTAACTGCGAACGTCTTATTTCGGTATACCCAACACGCCGAATTCCATTGTTTAAAAAGGCCCGAGTGATGTACATCCAAGTGAAATGCGTTAACACGAAATGATTAAAAGTTCATGATGGGAAAATAAGTAAGATTGCCGCCGGGGGTGCATGCTTTAAAGAATGTCTATTAGTGGCATCGAAAGCATTAAATGACAAGGAAACCGCAGCGGGATCCTTGGACAAATAACGGAAATAATAAGGGAACCCAAGACGGAATTTCTAAAGGCATATAAATAAACGATGAAGTCGAAAATCGATTAATTACAGCGAAAATACCACTAGCGTATATGGCGTGGCACAACTGTACTGTAAGATTTGTATTGGCAAACTTTCACGCACGCTTGAGCACCTCCTAACCAATAAAGGAAGAAATACATGTACAAAAAGATTTCATTTCAGACCATTTAGAATTGATACACTGTATGCTGTTTGAGTTGCGAGCCTAAGTTTCTTCATTATTTTTCCGCATCATTGAAGCACCAAGTAACAATTGGATTTTTGCAATATTCGCAGAACATGGCTTACTTCTTTATATCCAGATTCCATTATCTTAGCATCCGTCCTCATTTAAAACAGGTAAAAAAGTGAGATCCAACACTAGTTGTTACCATGCACAACAGTATTTTGTCAATTTTCATTTACTCATTGATACGAAATCCTATAAGATTGAACAAACAAATCTGATAACGTCAAATTCCTTTTAATTTGAGCACTATGCAGCTTCTCACATCCTGTGTTAAAATCGTATCAATAAATGCTTCATTACCAACAAATTGGCTATTCTTTAGCGAAAATTCTGTCACAATAAAAACAGCCCATATAACATGCAATGAAAAATTCTGGCAGCATGGTACCGAGGTAAGAGCATTGATTATTAGGAATTCGCTAAATGAAGGGAAAGAAAGGCGAGCGCCAATCAGTAACATAAGTAACTTCCGATTGCACCTTAGGGGAAAGAAAAAAAATTCTTAATGCCATCACGCGATGGGAAGTCGAATTGAACCCCCAGGAAGAATGAGTGCAGGAGAGTATTATTAGAATGCAAAAGAAAACCGGATAAGCGATGATCAATTCAAGAAAAAATCGTCCGACAAAAGGTTAACTGTTATTTAGCGAGTGTAGAGCATGTGGATTTGGCGAAGGTGAATCAATAACAGTTTGCAAACGTAATGCCACTTTGAAACCCTGTTATTAATATCGAAATGACCGCTCGGACGTGCACAGGTTAGCAAGCATCGACAAAGTTAAGCTGCACCTCAAGCAAGTATTAATCAGAGGAGGATCAACTTTCAATGTTCCAATATTGTTCCATGTGACTTTCACGCCACTAGTGTGTGCTACACTTTCAGATAAATTCGACATACATGTATTCGCTAGGACCTCTATAGTTAAATTATGGTGCTGCCATCTATCGGTTTATTAAGTACAATTGAGAAAATAATTACTACAGATTAGCCAATTCGCCATAGGCACCATGCGAAAGTGGGCTTCTCCTAACGGCTCGTAGGCTGACAGTGATTGCCTGGGCGATAGGAAGCTACAATAAGGAAATTACGTACCGGTACACTGTATTGAGGTTAGGTTAGCTTATCTTTAAATAGCAAAAAAGGTAAATTACAACATTCCCAGTGGTTTCCCTTACAAAAATCTGGAGGTATCTGTAAGGTGTAACGTAAACTACCTATCGAAGGTATCTCCTCAACAACCTTAGAAGGTATATTTTAGGTAGTTCTGATCTATACAGAAGTAAAGATATCTACTAGATACCTCAGCACTACCTTAATAATGCCATCTAAGGTTGTTTAAGAGATACCTCAAAAATACCTAGTCAACCTATCAGAGATACATTCTAAGGCATCCATTTGATGTTGTAAAATGTGGATACCAAAATTATACCTAGAAGATACCTTGCTACCTTCTGGATACCTGAATCAACTAAAAAGATACCTAATATTTTAGGGTCTGGACCTGGAAGGTGCATCATATTTATCAAATCTGGTTCTTTATGTTACGGCTACACTGTAAACCGTAAAGGTACAAATGCAGTTTTGTCCCATATGTTTTGCCCCACATGTATATATAAAGAGACAAGGTGACAGACTGACTGACTGACTGACAATCATCGCACAACCCAAACCGTGAGGGCTAGAACCTTGAAATTTTGCATGCACCTTTCTTGGGGGCCAAACCCACCATTTAAGAAAGGATTTTGTCGTAATCCCCCTCGTTGGGGTTTAAAAAGAGGGGTAAATATATCTCCCTAACCGTTAGGGCTACAACCATCACATTTTTCAATTTTTCTCATTTGGTGCCTAGAACATTTCTAACAAAGTTTTTTTGCGAATTACTCCCCCCCCCCCTTCGCAAAGGGGTTAAACAGAGGGGTGGGTAAATACGTCTCCGAAACCGTTAGGGCTACAACCTTCATATTTTCCATGTGCGTTCCTTAGCAGGGTTTTCGGCACTTAACAAAGTGTCTTTTTCGTATTACCCCCGCAAAGGGGTTAAACAGAGGGGTGGGTAAATATATCACCCAAACCGTTAGGGCTACACCGTTGAAGTTTTGCTGGCATGTACCTTAGGTTCCAAGAACCTTGATAGCAAAGTATTTTAATTGTATTACCCCCGCAAAGGGGTTAAACAGAGGGGTGGGTGAATACATCTCCCAAACTGCATGCAAACGAAGTTGCACGGGTGCCTCTAGTATCATATATGTACCAAATGTATCAAATGTGTCATATATGTAAGGGGATGAAATGATTTAAATATACCTCTAAGAGCACATGTCAATGGTACACGTGCAATCAACACATGTACCCATAGGGTGTGTATATATAGTTTCAAAACATTTGTACCCATAAGGTTCAACATTTGTACTTTTTCCGTTTAGAGTGTACTTTCGCATCCCTCCAGCGCCATCTACCTGATGTTGCCCGGACTACCGAACACGAACTAAGATGTTATGAACAAGAAGCATCCCACCTGGCCCAGTTAAAAGTGCGCAATTAATGCATTAGGCGTCGCGCTTTAATAATCCCTGGAAGGCCATTGAGCAGCGCCTCTAATCCGCTCGCCCGGAGTGTGAAACTTTAATAATGACGAAAATAAATCAATAGCAGAGTAAGTTGTTAGATCCGCGCCTCTATATCAAAGAATTTTCTATTAAGTTTCCAATTCCTCGTTGGACCCAGGCAGGCGGATGGAAATAAGAGAGCCGATCGATCGCTTATCGACCGTCCCCCATTAAAAACTAAGACCCCGACACTCTTGTCTTTACCTTCGCAAGACAGATTTGTGGTTTTACCAAAGGTGTTACTTAAAGTGGAGGAAAAGTGCGAGGAGCAAGTCGAGAAATGGTCCTATCGGAAAATGGATGCAATTTCTTCATTTCACATCAAACCGAGTTGTTCTAGATCTGAATCCACGGATAGCCTGGATGTGGGCTGCCATCTTTCAAGACGCCATGTCCCTAAATTAGGACCATTTCTGCATTATTTCATATTCACAGAAAAACTGACTGGCAGCGTCATCCATAGTGACATCGCCAACGCCAACCTCTGTAACGCAACATTCAAAAAATAAAGTAGGAATTGCTTAATTGACACTTTTCTTTTAAACATTTGGTCCATTTTATTAGCTCGCCATTTGGATTTTATTTCAAATTGCACGCACTATCCCGAAGTGGGAAATGCAGCCGCCAGGGGGCGCCGGTCATTGAAGGTGTAATGGCGGCTGCATTGCCCATATCGGGAAAGAGCGTCGCGAAATTAACCCGGGGAATTTGAAATGCAATAAAAATGTGGATTGGTGGGAATGGAGCAAATGTTTATTAGGTAAGCGTTGTTTAAGCAATTCGTGGCTTCTTTCTTGAGTCTAGTATTTTCGTAGTTGGCATGCTGGTTAGGAGGGATTAAGTATTATGTCATCTTCTTATCCAGGGGGAGGGCCGGGGCTATCAGATATAAGGGATATAACCTTAAATGTGCTGTTATGTGAAAAAATACAACGTTTTTCATCTAATTCTTATGTTTTTTAATAATCTTGTATTGACATTGGTAGATCATAACCATGTTATTGGAGATATGTGTAACATGATGATTCATGTTAACCTTATATAACCTTATACCTGAGAACCTTATATTGATCTTAAGGTATGCACGTCCTGTGATTTTGCGTGACCTATCGAATGTGCTGCTGCATTGCAGATAACATTTTAGCACAAACGAGCAATAAATAACGTTGACTAAATTCAGCATCTTAACCAATATAGGAGTTTAAAATCGTCAATTTGCTTTGATGATTTCGAATATTATCGCCGTTCACCCGGCGGCAAAAATGCAATTTTTGGTTTTTCAATATTGTATTTGTTCGCCTGATTAATCTTGAACAATTGTATTTACAAAGAAAACGAATTAAGGATGAATTAAGGAGAGCGACTCGTTGGACGCCATGCACGCCATCTAGTGTAAGCTTCTGAAAACGAGTCCATGATTTTTGAAGACCGTTGTGAATACACTGCATTTGAATTGTCTTTTCTTTGAGGCATACTATATTTATGTGAGTTTTTTAAACTGATTTTAAACTAAATTATTTACATGTACCTGGTGATCTTGAATTTGAATGTACTAGGTCTAGGTAAACTTTCTGCCAAAAACTTTTTCTTAAGCATCCCGGTCCTCATTAACAATTTTAGATGCCAGTATTTTGTAAACATTGTCTACTTTTGATAGTATACCATATGTGTGCCAAATATTAAACATTATAGTATATAGTAACAAAATAGTAAACTATCACATTGATTTCTCAGCAGCAGCAGTTGAACTTGCCGGTATAACCTAGCATACTTGCAGTATACAGTACGTGTATTTCCAAAACAATTGAATGATCGATTACAAGCAAACAATACTAGCCGTTCCAACCTTCGTTGGGAAGAAAAATAGATGTATTGAAAGGATCGAGGCCTAATAGACCGAAAAAAGGACACTGATAACATTGATTACTTAGCGAAGGACTTGGAGGTAATCACTTATTCGGAATCTTTAAGGCCTCGTTCCAGACATTTTACTCTTATTACTTTTTTTTCATGTTACACCGATTTCATGCACTAAAATTCTTTATAAATATTAATGGTACTTATACAATGAAAATAAAGAGTTAAACAATCTAAAATTTATTCCAAACATGCCATGAAGTGTATCCTTTGACGTTTACTTATGTCCTTTGTCTAGCCTTGTACTGAGAGAGAAAAGTGTTCATTATCGATCCAGACATTAATATGAATGTTGAATATATGTCTGATCAATTTTTATGGAAATGAAAGTACGGATAAGCAAAATTTGCATATATACTATTTACACGCATATAGAGCATTTGAGTTTAAAACGAACTAAACCTAAAACTAACCAAGGCTACTACAGCCTAACCCAACCTAAACTAACCTAAAATCACGTTTATTCAGCTGCCCAAACGCCGGACAATCAATGCCATCCTGCGAGTCGTTAGGAGAAGCCTACTTTCGCATTGTGTCTATGCCGGAGCGGGGCAATTACCGCAGTTCAGCCAAAAGTGCAAGTGCAGAACCAATCAATAACCCCTTTCAAAAGTATTCAATGTTACACACATCGGTTACCAATCATATAATCTACCAAACAGCTAATTACTATCTTCTGAAAGATGCTTTATAGTGAAGCCTAACAACAGAATACACGGGGTGTGCGAGGGCAGGATGGGAAAACATGGAAGTGCATAAATATCCCAGAACAAAAATCATTAATTTCTGGGCATTATTATTATTCGACCTATTTTACGAGCAGGAGAAAAAATAACAGAATTATGCACGGGCCAAAGGCGCAGGATTTTCTAATTAAGGTTTTTATAGCTCTTCATATTATCGAGGAGTTAAACCATTGACGAAATGTATTTTTCTAACTTTCGACTTTACACGTATTTAGCCTTTAGTATCTGCAAAGCAAATAAAAGCCAATCCCTGCCAGCATTATTGCCCAAATCCGCTCATTGTTTTCCCGGCCTAGCTGCAATCTAAGCCTCTCCAGGAGGGCTTCGAGAGCGGGATATCCCCTTCCCTCCCTGTAATCTCAGCTACATATAGGCCAAGTATTGATTAGAAGAAATGTTAATGGGCATTAAAAGTCGTGTGTTTCCCAATGAGGCTTTTTTATGGCTTTAATTACAGCCCATCTCCGTCGTTGTGCAAATGGTGGATGTGTTTCTTGATTAAACAAATCTTAAAAAGATGGGTTCTGGGACAAAGCGATAAAATTGCACACTCATTTGCTGCTTGATTTGAACGGGTAATACTAGACGGAAAATGCGCCATTCGATATCTTTCCACAAATAAACTGCTTGTCTTTTATTCAAATCCTTGCCAAACTGCATCATTCTCCAACAGGACACCCCATTGACAATGTCGTGCATAGAGTAGAAAAATCTCATCAAAAGGCATCTGTTAGATAAGCTACACGTTTTTTCATTGGAGTCTGACTGATAAAACAACCCAACAACTTTGAAGGGAAGGATAGCTACATAACTTTACCAATACGTCTAATATATATTTACTGTATTCAATTAATAAGGAGTTTTTTTACTTGAAAAGAAATTCACTAAATATTGTTTAGCTGTGCACGGATACAAACTGAATTTGTAATGGTACCACCCTTGTAAAATGCTTTGACATTTAAATTTCTTAAGATACATATACAAGTACTTGACATGTATATTTGAATATAAGCAAAGCCTATATCACAGAACACAATATTCCAAATGTCAAAAATGGAGCTCTGATTGACTAAAGTATTTACAAACCCACTTTCATTACTATCAACTATGTCCACAATCTTTGAAAAACTTAGTTCGTAAATGATGAACTTTAGTAAGTATACAAATACTCAAGTTTACATACAAGTGTTATATCGCCATACACTTATTACTCCTTTCCAACAAAGTCACTTTGATGTGGTTTTGCACTCATGAAAAGCAGCAAATAAGGACCTCATATGGTTTAGGATTAAAGAAACACAGGAAGTCACGTGATCATCCCACCTTAAGCACCATTACACCGTTTATATATGCTATTAGCAGTAACTAACTTGCTTGGTTCGGGTGCCTTGGACAAAATCACTCCATGCTGAATCCAAATCAAGGATCCTAAATTCAACTAATGGTAGGTAATGGTACACCAGGTTTGCATTTATGAGTTTTTATACGCCTTCATATAGTTTGCATGTATTGAGTAGAGATAACAAGCTATAAAAGCAAATTTTGTACTGCACATGTGTGCATCGATCAGTTGGTATGCCTGCATATACATGTACATGTTTTGCGCGCATGCACACATGGAAACGACAGTTGCAAATATAATAATAGCAACAGCAGAGTTAAAGAATTCTACAAGCAAAATCATGTTCTTCTGACCACAATGCATCGATGTCAAAAAAAGTTAAATTACGTTCACACCATGGTATTGCCGAGATCCCATTGGCAAATATTTATCGAATTATTTCTCGTTGGAAGTATATTATTCGATAAGAAGAATGCATGATCCGCTTCAATGGGCAAGCAATGCTGGAGGAGCATCAGTACCATGTACAACATCCATCACAAAGATAAACAATAAGAGCCCAACAGCATCATGTTGGATGTTAGCTTTACGAGCGATCTCATCGCATCAATGTTTCACACTAATTACAAAAACAACACATGTTTTCCCAGAACATCTTTGTCCGCCAAACTTGCAGATAATCCCAGGTCTTGCCATGCATAGCCGGCGGCGAAATTTCGCTCACATACTGGTGTACCTTTTAATGATTTCGGTCCTAATTCGCCAGATATGGGCCTCGCTTCATGTCCTGGGGGATGGGCATGCACGTGTGTGATGAGCAGGATGCAGTCATTTGTGAAACCATGAAGTTAATTGCACATTTTGTTAATCACTTTTTTGCTGTAAATCCCAATCTGACACATTAATTGGTGTTATTGAGTCATAACGTCCTTCGAGCGAGCCTAGTTAGTAGGATCGATTAAGCCTGGCAAAATAACGTCCATCTTGAGCACATTTTTATTACATTTGGGAAAAATGCAGCGTTGGCCATCTGCGAGCAGGCAGCCGAATAAAATCACGCCAGTATGAACCTGAATCATTAATGTGTTAATAACAGTTGGCCGAATCTTCTCAACGACCCAAATTCACATCAATCAATTATGGCCCTGGATTTAACCAAATGGACATCCGGTCAAGATTTTCAAAAACAACCACAAAATTCCCTCCAAAATCACTCATGCAGTCAGTTGTATGGCGATATGTTGATTATGGGAGTTGTAGGGGTTCACGAAAATCGGAAGAAAGGTCAACAGTTGTCGAGTATAGCAAAACCTTTCTATAACGACCACTCACGAAAGTGTCTTTAGCTGAGTACCACAAATGAAGAAATGAGTAACATGACCTTATTCCAAACTATATTTCAGAAGAAGATTAAACAAGGTGTGTGGATGATAATGGAAACTAACATACTAGGCAAAATGACTTGTAATTTCTGATTTAACTGCCCTTAAACGCCATGAAATCGCTGTAAAACTTCTGTATAAAATGTGTAAGTTGCCAAAGTTTTGTACCAAACACAGTACAATTTTGAGAGTTAAATGGAATAGGTGAAAACTTCAAAGATGTCATTACGTGTATAAGGTCATGGCATAAAATTCAATTAGAGAATATTGAAAACGTGTTTTTCTGAATTCCAAAAAGACTCAGGTCGAATTGAGGACAGATAAAACCAGATTAATAAGAAAAAACAATCTGGGGCTAGTGCATTCATAACTTTGTCTAACTCCTACACAAACAGGGATAGGACATCTCTATGCACTGCCATAAAGTGCCAACAACTGGTTTCCTTTAGCAAAATCAAGCCTGATGAAATTGCTGGTAATATCAACAACTAAAGTTTAGTCGTTATTGATGGAGCCCAGATGTTTGCAGGAAATCAAGGATATAACTTTAAAATGCAGCAATTTCATTTGCCTCGATTAAGTTTTAAATATGTTGGCAGTGGTTAACTTGCTAAGCGTCTCTTTTAGCAATAAACCTGAATCATATTATTTTAATCTTCTCCCAATGCCATCTTACGGCTTCCGAATAGCATTTCTGGAAAGGATATAAAACGAAATTGCATGGGTGCACATCAACGATGCTAATAGGCTTTTTTAAATATATTGTATTTCCTAAACTCTGCCTGGATAAACAACATTCAAAAGCAGATCTACGATGGAAATCTGATTTATATTATATTTGGCCGGCTCATAAAATGATTCGTCGGATATAAACGCTGGCCGTTTTTGCATGACTTCACCGAAAAACTGCATTAAATTTCAATTTCGTGATTAAATAACAAAGTTTATGTCCAAAACATTTCTACTTAACGACGTTTACAAGCATATTCTAAGTGAGCAGAAGACCTAATAAAGTTATTTGTGGCATTGCATGAATAATGCTTTTTGGCTTCTCGAAGAATAACAGCTGGGAAACAGTTGACTTTGAGAAAACTCATAAAGAATTGAATATCCTTCGCCATGCATAAATTGTACCTAATTGGAATTTCGCCTTGTCTTCGATCGCCAAAATATTCTGATGATCGACGGTTAATAATAACAATTTCAGAACCACTCGAGCATATCTCATTTCCCCGGACATAAATTCGTTTCTCTATTTCCGTTTACTTTTTGTTTCTAAAAATGAAATTCGTATGCGTATCCCGCTGAGGACTACAATCGATCCAAGCAACTATTTTCTTACATGTATACTTTGCTAGCTTAAGCTGAGCATCTCAGCGTTGGATGACCGAATTTCGGATGTAAATTTAACAAGGCTGAAATAGTTTTGTCATGGCTTTCCAAATTGAACATGCATACCCATACTGTACAGTAAATACTTGCTTGTAGATATAGTGTTGTTTTGTGGCATGATATTTTGAGCTAAACCATCTTTCAAAATTGAACTGGTATACTAACATACTTTGTATAATTGTTGAAAACGTACATTGGACCACATCAGGGATTCATCATTTGGCTTCAGCAGGTGAAGTTATAAACAAAATTATATGAAGTAGCTTTATAATCAAATCACAATGGTGACCATGTACAAATCTGGATGTCCTTCTTTCATATACACTGTACAAGTATATCCTTAGGTTTTATGCATGCACATTTAACACCCCTCATGATATGCTGCACAATGTAACTGTTTTTAACACCAGAAGTAAATTTAAATTACAGTGTAAATCATGACTGGTCTTAATAAATCTTCAGTTATACAATTCTACAAATGTAGATAGAAAATTCCATCAATTAGATATTGAACAGATTACAACAGATGCACTTTGAAACATACATATACTCCATCTCATTTGTTCGTGAACCGAAATTATTATTCTGTTTCCCTACTTTTTGCTTACTGTACATTCCTGTACATCTGTTATAATGCTTTTCTAACAATTTTGCAACTTAAGAAAAGCCTTATTTTGTTATTTTGCATGAGAATGTCATCAAGAAAATAATTCCATGATTTTCTGTTGGGCAACCTACATATGCTATCTGAACTATCATCATAAGCAGATTTACATGAAATGAAAGTGGGCCTCAAATATTCTGTACTCCATCAGCAGTTCATACGAACGAACACCGCATTTTCGCAGTTTCCCTCCAATATATTCCATGTATATTGCAATCACATTGCTCCATAATGGGAGACAATCTCCATTTTTTGATCAACGTTGAATTTTCGAGCCCAAATACAAAATGCAATAAGGAAATGATATCGAAAGCGATTCTACGACAAGTATAGTCCAATTCCAGAAAGTGTCAAACGCAAGGCGTATATAGATCTATACATTCTAGAAGAAAAAAAATCTATTTATTACTACAGAATTCAAAATGCTGCAAAAAAGGTCATATTTTTTTCTGCAACGCAAACAGAAAAATCTTTCAAAATTTCAAAGCACGTATCGATAATGGCAAGATTCCAGCACGAGTAATATACTCAGAGTAATACTGCACCCAATGAAATGCTGAGACATGGCAAGTTTTCCGTCCGGAATAAAATATTAAAAAAAAATTGAAAATTCACATTCCTTTTGTAAAGCTCGACTACACTGACATTTTGAGAGAAATGTCTCAGCCAATCTTACGATAGGACTGGTTACACAGCTGAATTAACATAATTACTATGTTTACATACCAGTTATAATTACCTTACACCAAAGCACCTGCAGATATATGATTCCTCTGCCAGCAGAGGAAACAAAATCACGTGCTCATCTAAAGTTTAGCCTGTTTAACTGTTTACATGCAATTTGAGTTTTAGATGTCTATGAATCCCATCACCTCCATGTAGATTCCCAAATCAAGTGTACTTAAGCCAAGTAAAGGTAAGTCAGACCGGGTCACATGCGTGACTTCGTTTAAGGCATCTTCATGCAACAATTTGGCAGAGTGTTATAATTAAGGCGAAGCTTGTATTCAATGAATGATGTGTTGGTAACTTTAATCTAACTTGTAAGGATATAAAGCTGATGAATATTGCAAGGCTTGCTGTAACAATATGGGCATAGATGTTCTGGAAATCTTTCTATATTATCGATCTGCCTTTTCCATATACCGGTTGCAACAGCACTGGATGTGCAACAATTTCCCCAAAAATAAGTCAACATCAACGAAAATAAAATATTCCAGCAGAAAATTTACATTTTACATTTACGTATGTACTCTATGTACTATACAGACATGTACATGTAGATAGATGCGCCGAATGATCATGATCAGATTCCAATTTGAAACAGTAATGAAAATATTATTTGCAATATTATGAATTACCTTCGGTATATATAGTGCCAATAGTTGGATACCACCTACAGTTGGCATCATTCACGCCATTACATGATGTACATTACATGTACACAGATGATTACTCATAGACTCGAACCAGGACTAAGAAAATTACGTGTATTGATGCCATTTATTTATAAAACAATTATGGCGAGGCTAACGCAATTACTGCCAGGACATTGACGGAAAATCAGAAAGAAACCACCATTTGGCAATGTCCTCGAAATGAAACACCAGCAGGCATCAATATCCGCCACCAACTGACAGATCAATTATATGCACCGGGGCTGTGTGGTGCAGAAGAAAAAGTAAGAAAATAAAGTGTCCAAGCTGAAGCCATCATGGTGCACCGTCCCACTTGGATGGCCATCCCAGTCCATCGAAAACTTTCTGCCAAGTTGCTTCAAAGACACTTCTCGCCATCCAAATTTTTCATGAAATCCAGCAGCTGATTTTAATAAAGTGCCCCGGGTTCATCTCCTTTCCTCTTCCATTAGCTTCGCATGGTGTCACATCGTCCTTTGCCAAGTTGACAAGGTGAGGACTGCAGCAGACAACGTTGCCATACAAGCCAGGCGCTATGCAAAGCAGATCTTCGTTTCGCTTTTTCTCTTTGTTTCATCATGTTCATTTTAATGACAAGTGACACAGAAGATAAGGGAAAAGAAACGACAGACAGAAACAGATTGGATGGATGCGCGGAGGAAAAAAAAGCCCCGGATTTGCCAGAGTTGTGTTTCCGAGCCCGAATTTGCATACAGCGGAGTAGATCAGCTCGCCGAGTTATTACTTTTTATCAGCGCCTAGATACGCGCCATCCTCAAATGGTTCATTACGAGAAGAGGCTTCATTGTCATGATTACAGCTCATGGATTGAACGCCGGATATGACGAAGAACATTAGAGCCATCTCGGATAATGCAGACATGGATGGCTCCATGGAAGGGGACAAGTGGCATTTGAAAGAAAAACGAGAAACAGTATGTCTCGTCGAAAAACTGCCAGCATGGACTCGCACACAGATGGAGATTAAATTATTCATAAAACATGAGTTTTCAAATTACGCTCGGAATATCGATGAATACTTAATAGGTGATGTAAATATTCATGGGCATGCTTTGCTCTGCACCAGGATTGAGAAGCGATGCGATCCAACGAATGCACACCACAATGAAGTTGTAGGAAAATTGTCAACTTGAGCTTTTGATTCATTATTGGCTGTATACATTTCAAGCCCGTTAAATGATAAGTTTAATTTTCTGTTTTACAAACGAAAAACGTGTTTCAAATGATGTTGATGTTCGCATTATTATTTATTGTTATTATTTATTCGAGAATGTCATGAATGACAATATTAATACAAATAAGTATACCCTTTTGGAAAAATGCAGTATGGCCATGTATGGGATTATATATGTCATACATGCCCATGTATGAGTCATGTATATGGCCTTGTATATGGCCATATATGGGGTCTTGAATGTCATATATGCCCATGTATGGCCATGTATAAGACCATGTATGGCCATGTATAAGACCATGTATGGCCATGTATTATAAGACCATATTGGGGTCTTTAATGCCATATAAGACCATTTTTGAATCATATATGACCATGAAATAAATTATATCAAAAAATTGATACATATTTTGAAGAGATTGCAAATGTCAAGTGATACTGATTAATAAAGATGTATTCTGCAAATCATACAATTTTGATGAATGGATATATAGTAAGAATGTCATATTATGGTAAAATATCAACATGCGCATTTCAATAAAATGTAATAAATTTATTGCAGCTTAATTATTTAACGTTTTATATGTTACATATATGGCTACATATAAGGCTATGTAGGGACCTATATGACCTTATAGGGTCATACATGGCGTCATACCCATATGGAAAAGAAATGTATTTTGAAATATATTATGGGAAATGTATTTTGAAATATATTGTGGAAATATATTT